>SEYY01004688.1:7500-23388 GCA_009176605.1 Armadillidium nasatum
ATATATATAATAATATATATATATATATATAATATATATATATATAAATAAAAAAATGAAATAACAGGTATAAATAAAATCGTAAAATCTGAATTGAAAAACAAAGAGATAAATTATACACAGTCACGAAGTTAAAAAGAAGCCAGTAAAAGATTAAAATAAGAGTGAAAAAAGAAAGAACCAATATACAGAAAAAAATCAACATCATCTGATTATCCAAAGGATAGTATAAAGGAAACTGAAAATTGGTCTCCCATATTTATGGGTAAGTAGAAAAATGAATAAGTTTTGTTGTGGTATAACAAATTTTAGGGAGAACATTATTAAAACAAAATTTAAACAATAAGTAAATAAAATGAAGAAACAAGCTCATTAAAAGGAATTGCATTAAATGTAAAGTATAAGTTCATTAGGATAAATTGCATTAAATATATGAAATTTGTAAAGTAAGTAACTTCTAATAAATTAAAGTTTATAACTTACTAAGAATAAAAAAAGAATGTTTAAAAATTTTAGGAAATAAATTAAGAGGAAAAAGTAATGTTCTTGTGTGCTTTATTTTAAAGGACGCAGTTTGGGAATACAAGACCAAATTCTAGCAAGAGTCAAGGATCCAATCCGTTCCTAGTTGACCACCACACATTCACTCTTGAAAGCCAAAGTTAGTGGGTTTGATTTAAATTTTGCCTTGGAGGTTCTAAAATAAACAATTCAAGTTATCCTTTGAGGAAACTGTAGTGTCTAAATTTATAAGACCAGTTAAACTCTGGTAAGAATCCAATTACTGTCAAAGAGTTGTGATGATTCTGTTTAACGTGATAACCTAATGTGAAAGTACAGACTAGAGAATTAAATTTACAATTTTTGTTGATGTATGTTATCCATTGTTGATTAATTTAAAATTGTCTTGAAGACATTATATATTAACTAGTATTTAATTTGACCATTATCACTTTTCCATATTTAATTGATTTTTCAATACCTTCATTATTAATTTGATATTATTTAAAGTTTTTTTTCAATTCTTATTAGCTTGATATTTATTCTTAAGATTATGCTTATATATATATATTTTAGTTATATTTAAATTGGTTAGGGAATAGCTATATTTAAACAATAATTGAATAAGTAATAGGTTAGGTAGTTGAGGCCTCTATATTTAATTTAGGTGTAGGGTTAACTATTTAAAAGATTCTGTTGTAAATAAATAATTATTTTTGAATGTTTGTCTTATTTAATATATAATTTTCTATAATTTTCATTGCATAATCTAAGTTCTGAGTTGGCTTCATTTTGGGGCATTGCATCGGGTATCAAGGATTTTGGTGAGTACAACGTTCTGTGTTTTTCCCCAACTTTGTGGGGATTTCTATTAATTGGTATAATATTTTGCACCTAGCAGCGGAGCTTGCATTCTTTGATGATAAGGACCTAAAAGGACCACCTTTATTTCACATTATTCCAAGGTTCATCTCTGGGCTCTATCTAGGTTGTGAGGAGACGCCTTGAAAGCATCAGAGCCTGCCTGGAAGGCTGGACTTAAAACTGCTGGTGCTTCTAATGTAAGTAATTTTCTCTTACATAAAATGGTAGCAGAGCGTAGTTAACTTGAAGTTGGCTTGCTCTGTTGCTGGGTGTTCTGTCACCCCTTTCTCGATTACGGGAGATAAATCCCATAAATTTCTATATAATTTGAGCCGCTGTTGACCGATCGGGAGATGTCAGAAGGCTTTTGAAGAGTTAAAAAGAACGTTGGTCCAACCACCAGTTCTGACATATCCCGATCGGTCAACAGCGGCTCAACCTCTGAAATTGTATGTTGATGCATCTGATGTGGGAGCAGGCGCGTGTCTGGCTCAAGAACAAGAAGGGAAGGAATTGCCAATCGCTTTCATCTCTACTACATTTTCCAAAGCAGAACAGCGCTATGGCACCACAGAAAAAGAAGTCACAGCCATCAGATGGGCGGTTAAATCTTTGAAACCATTCTTATGTGGTATACGTGTCATCATTCATACCGATCACAAACCTTTATTATTCTTGTACAATATGCCTTTAGTCAATTCGAGAGTAGCTCGCACGTTGGAGGAGATCAATGATATTGACTACGAGTTACGGTATATACCGGGAAAACATAACATTGTGGCTGACGTGTTATCAAGAGCACCTGTGGGAATAGTCCCAGAGGACTCAGAACCTCCAATAGTTAATGAAATCCCTAAAGGATTCACAGGAAATTAAGATCCCAGGGGGAGGTGACTCCCTGTTTCAAGCTTTAGCAACGTGGCTTTATGGGTCTGGAGATCAACATCCGATTCTGAGGACTGAAGTAACCCTGGAATTATTAAATAATAGACCAAAATATGGATTGCAGACTGGGAGGAACTCCCAGCATCTAACCAAAGCTTTACAACTTATGAAATATGTGGGCCAATTACCCCTTTCCCAGGCGATTCAAGCATTCGCTAACATCCGCAAAGTTCAGATATGGGTATATTATGGTGATGCCAAACCTTTGCAGTTTGGGAACCCTTCTGATCAAAACATTTGTCATCTGTTGTGCTTAGGGGGAATTCATTACAATTTGTTGATGAAAAATAGTTTAGTGCAGGACGAAAGAGAGATACATGCAAAGATTGTGGTTCCAGCGGAATTTCAGGAGTTTGAGCTCTTGGATGAATCCTTGGAGGAGGAAGGAAAACAGACTGGTGGGGAGGAAAATCGAACAATAAAGATACATCAAATAATGTTTAATGAAGAAGATATTATAGACCCTTTGGGGATTGATAATGGGGATATAAATCTTATCCAGGATCAAGACCCAATTTTAAGACGATTAAAAAGAGCTATATTGCGGAATTTGCCGTTTGTTGGAGTGTTGAGGCCCTTCGCCAGGTCGCATAAATACATCTATTTAAGGGACAATTGTTTATATAAAGAAATGATCACTGGAGAATTTTCATTAATTGTACCAGATGAGTATTTAACAACAGTAGCCATTAAAGCACATTGGAGTTTTGCCCATGTAGGGAAAACAAAAATTATATTCCTTTACTGATCCAGAGAATTTGGCACCCTAAGATTAATACCATTTGTGCCGACATTACATCCTCGTGTTATAAATGCCAAGCGTATAAAATCTCAAATATCATTTATGCCCCACCTATCTTTGAAGATTGCAACATCCAGACCATTTGAATTGGTGGCGATGGATTTAATACAATTTCCTAAGACCGCACGAGGTAACCATTATGCTCTAGTGATGGTGGACCACTTTACGAAGTGGGTTTCGGCAGTACCTTTAAGGAATAAACAAAGTGCCACAGTGGCCGATGTGGTGAAACATCAAATCTTACCATTCTTACCTAGACTTCCTGAACGTGTGTTAACTGATAACGGACGAGAATTTATTGGGCCGGAGTTCGAAGAGTTCCTAAGAAATCAGGGCATTAAGCATGTATTAACGACACCTTATACACCCGCTTCAAATGGGGCTGTGGAACGAGTTAATCGGACTCTGAGTCAGTACTTGAGAATGTCGGTTACTCGGCCAAATTATTGGGATGAAGACCTTTCTCAAGTGGTATTAATTTATAACCATACGGTACATTCCGAGACACAAATGACCCCATGTGAAAACATCTTAAAACGGGCCCATACTCTGAGTATTGGATTACCATTACCCAGAGTGGATGATAATTGGGAAGAAGGACACCACCAGTTTGAATCATATGAGGTAGATCAATTGGTGGGGTTGAAAGTACATTTGCCAGGTGACCTCACCTTAAATAAATTTCGACCCAGGTACTATGGGCCCTATAAAATAATACAAGTACAAACCAATGGAGTTACTTATGTAATTGAGTCGGAAAAGGATGGACGAAAATGTCGGGTTCATCATAAACAGCTCAGGAAGTGGAAGATTCCTCCAGAATATTTAAGGAATAACCCGGTATTTCAAAGGTATGTCCTTGAAGGAGAAGATGATATCCGACCCGTTGAAATAGAAGAAGAGTTACTAGAGGAGCAGATAAATGAGGAAGCTCAAAGAGATTCGCCAGAGGTAGAAGAAGAAAATGAGGAAGATGAGGAGTCATTCTTTGAAGGATTTATAGTGGATAAGGAGAAATTAAAACAGATTAAAGACAAATTAGTCATCATTGCACAACAGCAGGTAGCGTTGGTCACAGAAATCCATTCAACCTCTGAGGTGATAAATCATTCTTATGAAACCGATATCACTCACGAAGAAATATTAACCAGTGAAGAAATGGAAGTAAACTCATTTTTACAATGGGATACGTCTGACCTCTTAGAGGAGGCAGAAAGAAGATGGGAGTTAACAGAGGCAATGATCTTGCCTTCTCCAATACCAGAACCAAACATAATATCTTATGACTTAAATAACTTAAGGAGGAACCAATTTTCAACACCTGTGATGTTGGGGGAAGAGAATATTGAAGAAGAAGTACATGAAGAGGAAGAAGATAGAGAATATTCCCAAAGTGATGAATTCTCATTTTTGGGATTTAATAATGTTCCTATACCAATACAATTAAATCAAAATAATAGACCGTATACCCGTTCAAGAGGTGTATGTTTGGAGTTGCCTCTGGTTCATCGACATTTGTTGGAAAGAAAAAGAAAGAATTAATCTAGTTAGAAAGAGAAAGTATATTGAAGTACATTACTGAGAATAGGGATAATCCAAATAACAAATAACTTAATCTTCTGTTTATTTAAAAAAAAAAAAAAAAAAAAAAAAAAAAAAAAAAAAAAAAAAAAAAAAAAAAAAAAAAATTTATATACATCTTATTAAAGATAAATAACTATGGTAATGAAACTATAAGCGAATGGTACATTTAATAATAAATTAAATTTGTATGTAAAATACACCTTATTAAAGGTATGATTAAATCCGATAGTGGTAATCATTTATAATATGTGCTAGGTAGAATAGAATCTATAAAATAAAAATTCTCATAAATTTAAAATTTATTTTTTTCAGATACTGGTTGTGGGGCACTCCTGGGTGCACGATTTGGAAGAGGGATTTGTCCCGAATCTTTTACCGGGAGTGCAGATAGATTTTCGGGGGTACCCGGGAATCAAGTTAGATAGGTTAACAAATAAAATGCCACAAATTTTAGATCCGAACGTATACACACCTAATGGTGAGCATCATTATAACTGAGGCATATGAGAAAGTGCTCATATCGGGGGACCCTAATGACCGGAATTATTGGGTTATTACCCCGAATCCTGGTTTTGATAATGATCAGTTTAGTGAGAGTTTTGAAGAATTCCGAAGACGTTGTGAAGAGTTGTGTCCGAATTTGAGGATCCTGTTGTTGATACCTCCTTTTCTCGATTTAGTCTACTATAATTTCCGTAAGGTCGATAATTACCCACAGAGAATCAAAGATATGTACAATAATAGAGTAAGGTTTTCATCGAAAACATTGCATCGACAATGTGTGGAACAGCACTCCTTACATTCGGTTACTGCGAAGTGAAAGATATCAGTTTTTAAATCGACACACCTACCCTATAATGTATGCAGTACAGGCGTTATTGGGGAAGGGACCCATTAAGGATTTTTTTTGTGGGCGAAAGCTTACTCTATGGATGGGTGGAGTTCTAAGAGACGGGTTGCACCCGAAAGCTGCTCTATGTGTCAACCTGTGGAGAAGATTAAGCAGGACTGAACTTTTCCATCCAGCGGTGGACGCGCCTAGAAGGGCTCCATCGGAAGAACATCATGCCCCAGCTTTGCCCTTAGAAGGAGCAGAAGAGGACCAGGGAGATCAAAACGAAGAAGTCGAAGAGATTGGAGAGGAAAATGAATTGCGAGCAAGTCCATCAGGAATGCAGAACCGAGAACCTGTCGTAGAGTTGGAGAACATAGAAGAAGGAGTGGAGAGACCGGAAGAGTTGGAAAATATGATTGTGGTGGCCGAAGAAATGGAAATGGCATCCGGAGTAGAGGGGTTGTCACCAGAAGAAAGAGTATCCATTCCAGATAGGGAGATGCGGGAATTGCGTCTGGAGGAGGATCCTTCAAGGGCTTCTCGCAGGCGTAATTTCTCGCCGATCACGTTTGATATACCATCAGAGCCGGAAATAGGAGGAGGACCTATTAGAGGATAGTAGAAGTGCATGGCAATCAAGCCGAGGAAATCCCGCTAATAGGTGTTTTAGAATCAGAAATACTCCGTATGAAAGGTCCAGGGATATTGAATCAGCACAGGGTGGAATCATGGAGCGTCAGAGGAACTCCAGAGGACATGAGAGCTGAGAGGAGGCAACATTGGCAGGTGAAAGCTGGCCGAGTTAGTATCGTATATGCAGGGGTATACGGCAGCTCAGGGCCGCGCATTGACTCCTGAGGAATTAAAAAGGGAATGTAGAGAAGTGTGTGAGGAGGAGTAAGGGATGTGAATGATAGGTTTTATTTTTTTTAAAAGAAAAGAAAGTTTTAGTTTTATTTTAAAAGAAAAGAAAGTTTAGTTTTATTTTAAAGAAAAGAACGTTTTAGTTTTAAGATTATACCGAAAAGAAAGTTTTAGTTTCATTTTTGGGAAATATTAGAGATATTAAGAAATATTTAAGGAATACTTATGGAAAAACAGAAATAATAATAAGATTGTTTATTTTATGAATACTTTTTGGAGGAAAGTCTAAATAAAGGTGCGTCGAAAAAACTTTTTCGACGGGTGGGGAGGAATGAAGAGAAGTTTCATTTTTGTTTCTCCCCCACCAGAGAATATAAATAACAGCCATTGAGTTTTTGTATGCTTTATAAAAAGTAGGAAGGAAAATTCTAAAGCAAATCAATATATATTCCAAGAATATTCAAAAGAATCTGTGAAAAACTATTGTTAACCCTATTTAGGTGAGTGAGAAATTATGTAAGTTCAACTTTTTGAAATAAGATTATTTTAAAGTATAAAATCAATAACTTGTGAAAATACAAAAATAGTTAATTAGAGTTGTGTTGAATTAAATTAACATGAATACATTAAAAGTTAAAAACATATAGTATATATGATATAACAGTATGTAATTCTAAAAAAATTTTTCATGGAGTTTAAAAACATTTATAATAGTATTAAAGAAAAGATTAAAGTTGCTAATAAGGAGAATTTATGACATGTACTTATGTGGTTAATGAAAATTTTGGATAAAAGTAATTTTTGTTTGTTTTTTTGTATTATTGTTTATTTAGGGACCTGGAGTTGGATTGCATCTTGATTGAAGAATTCTCCAAAGATCCATCATACCCAGGAATTTGGTAAACAGACATCCTTGATAATTTGGACCTCGAAGGTTCTTGAGACTCAAAAGTTGTGGAAGATCATACTGCTCTCTAAGAGAATAAATTTTTCCTTGAAGGATGGCCATTTCAAAGGTATAAAAAGTTCTTTAAGTTCATTAATAAAATTATATATATATATATATATATATATATTTATAATCATTTAAGTTATTACCAAAAGTTGAGAATTATTAATTATCCATTATATCACTTGCACTGAACAACAAGAAGTGGTATTAAGAGTAGTCAAGTATTTATTTTTGTTTTATTGTCATTATCTTATTTCCTATTATTTATATTATTTATTATTATTTATATCATTTCTTTCATTTATCGAATTCATTTATTTTTTTATACTATTTATTAGATGTATTATTTATATAAGATAGAGCTAATGTATACATATAAGAAAACATATTTATGAAGATAGAAGAGGCCTCTTTTCCATTAATCAAATAGGTGTAGGTTTAATATATATATATATAATTGTGTATAATCTATTTTTTATATTCTCATAATAAAAGAATAAAATCCTATAACGTTCTCATTCTTGTCTTGTTCTTAATTGTTTTCATCTGGATGAGTTCCATGTAACATTAAAGGCATTAAAGGTCACAAATTTTGGTGAGTACACTGTTTCGTGTTTTTCCACTCTTGGAGGAATTATTTTCTAATAACTGTTAATTTCCTTCACCCAGTAGCAGAGTTGTTTCTTAGACGGTTGGGTCTTTCATATACAAACATAAACAAAGAGATTCCTTGGGATTTATACAGACCGAGCAGGGAAACTTTGAAGGTGCCAAAGAGGTGGCTTGGGAAAGCAGAACATAGCAAACATATTTGCTGGCATCTTTCATGTAAGTGAATTATCATTACAATATATATATATATATATATATATATATATATATATATATATATATATATATATATATATATATATATATATATATATATATATATATATATATATATATATATATTATATATATATATATATTATATATATATATATAATATATATATATATATATATATATATATATATATATATATATAGGGATGGAGCGATACCAAAATTTTTACCGATACCGATACCTAAAAATTAAAAAATACCTAAAATATAATAAAATACCAATACCGATTACCGTACTTTACTCCTATAAAATTTTTTTTACCGATACCGATACTTGCTGATACTAATACTTCACTCCATCCCTATATATATATATATATATATATATATATATATATATATATATATATATATATATATATATATATATATATATATATATATATATATATATATATATATATATATATATATATATATATATATATATATATATATATATATATATATATATATATATATATATATATATATATATATATATATATATATATATATATATATATATATATATATATGATGTAGTGTTCTATAGTTCCTTATTTTACAGAAAGAAGTTATTGAGCTTTTGTTGTATTGTTAAAAATATAAATTTAAAATTAATAACTTAAAATACAATTTCAATAAAGAAAAGAAGGCAAGTGAATAAATAAAGCCTTAGTTGTATTGAAGACCAAAATAATCATTAAGAACGTGTATTTCCTCGGAAAGGAGTTTACCAAATCTCCATAAACAATAAAAATAAAGAAGTCTGGTGGTCTGAAGACAAGGAATCACTTTTGACACCTGTGGAGAAAACATCAAAAGCCACAGAACCACCATCAAAACCAGACTTAGAATATATATATTTCCCTTATTCAAGGTAAATATCTATGTGGAAAATTTTTTTATGATGATAAAACCTCAAAAATATGAAATGATAAGCGATAGTATATATTTGTGTATACAAGGTTATAGTTATTATATTTTTAATAGGGAATCGGTTATGAATCGGATGTGAATTGGTTAAGAAAGAATTAAATTGGAGAAGCAATTAGTTGAAGAACCAACCATAATTGGTTGAAGAAATTGATTGAAGAAAGAATTAGCGTGGAGAAATAAAAAGAATTGGTCATAGTTACCAGAACAACTTTGTATTAAGCTGATTTGTACAAATTATTTAAGATCATATATTCATCCCATCATCCCATCATTCATACTACTAACACATTAATCATGGAGGGATGTAAGGTATGTTTTGATTTTCATTTTGTTTATTCATATATTCATAATCATCTCTAATAATTGTATTTATAGAAAAAATATTATTTATTGGTATTATTATTGTTTGATTATTATTATTATTATTATTATTATTTTATTTTCATTATTATCCTTTAATTATTATTTATATTATTATTTTTATTATGAGTATCACTATTTTAAATCTTATAACTAAGATTATGTAATATTGAATGTTTGAAAGATAAATATCGGAAATACTAGACTTTCATATAAAAAAAAAAAAAAGATTTTTGATTTTTTTTTGTTCTGATTTTTCCCAAATTTATGCTACATAGCTTGCAACCGCGCTTACTGGTTTATTTAATTGTGAGTATTTTTCTTTGTTAATAACATTCTGTTTTTTTTGTTTTTCTGTGTGTTGTTTTTCTGTTCGACAGGTTTGATTCAGGAAAGTAGAAAGGATTGGAGACGTGGTTTATTGAGAGGTAGTGTCTGGAAAGAATTAGCTTTTGACAACTTGGGGAGAAGGTTTTTAAGATTATCCCCAGTGTAGCAGAAGTTTTCTTTTAAACAGAAAAAGTTGGTGAGTCTTTAAAATCTCTATTTTTCTTACCTTTAATCTTTTACTTTTTTACAGACCAGAAATCTACCACCCTCTTCATTGGTAGCAGAGCGTAGTTTACTACGTCTCTGATGGTCGCTTTTCTGTTCACTTGTTGAACACTTTCGCTTTCGGTTGCAAGCACATTGTTTCAATTTTACTTTCTGTAAGTGGTCCTTTTGGACCAAGAGTATTATCATATATAGCCAATTATGGACAAAATGAATGAATATTACGAAGAGAATGAGGGAAAAGAAAACCCTATAAATAACCAGAACAATGTTGTGGCTGAGACAGCTTCACAAACTAATCCTTCACAAGAGGAATCTCAGGATCTAAAGATAGATTCTAAAATGTTACAAGCCATCTTAACACAGAATAATGAAATGATGAGATCAATGTCCACTCTTATTCAAACACTGTCAATATCTAAAACTACCAAAGTAATACCCCCAGGTAAATATCAGCAAAATGGAGGAGAGACATTATATCAGTTTCTAGAAAGATTTGAAAACTATTGTACAAAGTCATTCCCTGGATCTTCAGAGGGAATGTTGCCTCTTTTGGGATCATATTTAGAAGGACCTGTATTAAAGGTTTACCAGACAGTGGTAAAAGGAACATATGATTATGAGGAGGCGAAAAGTAAACTGCTTCAGTGGTATCGTGAAGAAGTAGTAAAAGACAAGAAAAGAGAAGTTGAAAAGTTTATGGAAGCTACCATGGAAAAGAGTGAGACAGCATCAGTTTATGCTCTAAGGCTTGAAGGATTAGCAAGAAGAGCATTTCCAGGAGTGGATGTACAGACTATGCCACTAGTACGAAAAAGATTTCTAGATAGTTTGTCTCATCAAATTAAACAACAGGTAGAATCCACATTAACAACAGTGGAAACTACTTTTGGAATGCAGGTTTCTTGGGATCGACTGGTTGCAATTGTTGACGCTAACATACAAGGTAGTGTTCAAAAAGAAAATAATAATGAAAAGTCCCCAGAGGTTATTGATTTGACCTCTAGTACACCAATAAATAGAGTAACAACTGCCGGTTCAGGAAATTGTTGTTGTGGCAATTCAATTTATTATCATTCCATTGCTCCAGGAGAAGCAGGTCCCATGGGACCAAGAGGAAATAATGGTCAGAACATAAGAAACTCAAATAAGGGGGCAATACCAAAAACTCAAAACCAAAAATTTCCTAGACGAGAATGGACCCCAAGTTCCTATGGTAAGAAAAATGAGAAGCCAGAGGAAGGTCAAATGATTATATGTGGATTTTGTAAGAAGAGAGGACATTCAATGGAGAAATGTCGAGCTAGACCTTTTTGCCAATTTTGTGGCAAAAGGGGACATGTGTTTGATGACTGTTTTATAGCCAAAAACCAGTGTTTATTTTGTAAGCAAAAAGGGCATTTGGTTCAAAACTGTCCTACTAAAAACAATTTTCGTCTAAACTGTCCTCTTTGTAAAGGTGAACATCTAGGCAAGGACTGTACCACATTGAAGGAAAACTAGATTGCTCTGATGTGGAAGACCTCACATCAGAGCCTGATAATATGCGAAATAATGAAGTCACATATGACTTTACCAATCTTGGAAGGTCTCAAGAGAATAAATTTACTATTGCTACCACTGAATTAGAAATACCAGAAGTAGTTAGCTTGGAAGATGGTGAAGAGAATGAAGAATTGATAGTGAATGATAATGGTCAAGATATCATAAAATTGGGTGTGACAAAAGACACCATAGATGCTTTAATCATACGAGTGGGTATTAAAGATTATTTACAAGCAACAAACTGTAACTTCACAGCTTTTGTAGATACTGGTGCTAGTGTTAGTTTGCTGTCATACAGCTGTTACCAAAAATTAAATCCTCAAAAATATACATTGGAAGCAACTCCATATAGAAGAGTATCCGGAATTGGACAGGTGACCTTTCCAGTTATGGGAGGAGTCACCCTTGTCTTAGAATTATCCTCCTCCTATGCATTACAGCCACATAGACTTATAGTAATCCCAGATGGAATTACAGAGTATGATATAATAATTGGTCATGATATCTTACGAAAAGAGCATTTACTACCAGATCCTCATGAAGGTGAATTAGTATGTCGAAAAGGGAATAAGGTAATGACTGTATCTACAGACATTAGAAAAATTAGCCTTCCCACATACTATTGTACATTATTTGAGAATGTTGTGCTACCCCCTAACAACAGCACAGCTCTAGAAGTAAGTATCAAATCATTAATGGAACAACCAGGGAAATTGGTTGTATTGGAGGGTGATGAAAAGGACAAAGTTGAAGTTATTCCATCTATATTAAATGTTATTGGAAACAAGGCTGTGATAATTGTTAATAATAGGTCAGATAATGTTCGAAAACTAAAAAAGGGTCAGCAGTTAGGTAGAATACACATCATTAATTAATGATGAAGAATCAATAATCAATATGGTTGAACTGTCCAACCAAGAAGTGAGTGAAAAGAAGGAGTGGACCTTAGAGACATTACATGAAGCTTTTCGCTTAAGTGAATCTGATATAACAGCCCAAGAAAGAAATCAAGTCTTGACATTATTGTCTAACTATCACTCAGTTTTGAGTTTGAATGATTCAGATGTCGGATGTACTTCTATAATAAAACATAAGATTGAGACAACTACAGAGGACCCTGTGCAGGTTCCTGTTCGAAGGTTTCAAGGTCCAGTATTAAAAGAAATTGAAGAAAGTTGTAAACGATTGGAAGAAGATGGAATTATCAGGAGGAGTAAATCTCCTTATTCTGCACCCGTGGTGCCAATACGAAAACCAGATGGTACCATAAGACTGTGTATTGATTACTGTTCCTTAAATAAAATAACAAATGGTGATCGTTTCCCAATATCTAACTTGATAGATATGCTATTTAGCCTTCAAGGGTTGAAGTACTTCACAACCATTGATTTGGTCAGAGGATATTATCAAGTGGAGATGGAGGAGTCCAGTATTGAAAAGACAGCATTCACAACACCTTTGTCACATTGGGAGTTTCTGCGCATGCCATTTGGCGTGAAAAATGGGCCAGCCACCTTTCAACGTGGAATGCGCATGGCTCTTTCTCATATACCATGGACAGAAGTAATGGTATACCTGGATGATGTGTTAATAATAAGTAAAACTTTCGAAAAACATTTAGAAATTTTGGAAAAGGTCTTAAAAGCATTTTTAGAAACTGGATTTAAAATTAAACCAGCAAAAACCTTTCTGTTGAGAAAGCAAGTGCAATACTTGGGTCACCAGGTTTCAGAGGAGGGAATGATCCCTTTGCAGAAGAATTTAGAAGGTATTATGGACTTCCCAGCTCCCACAACAGTTCGTAAAGTAAGACAATTTTTAGGGATGGTAAATTTTTACCGACGACATATCCCTAGGTGTTCCGAAATAGCAAAACCCCTTTTTGAACTCCTAAACCAGAAAAACATAAAATGGACATCACATTGTCAAGTGGCATTTGAAGAACTTAAGAAGGCATTGGTAGATCCCTTATTATTATCATATCCAGATAGATCATCTGACGCTTCACCACTGTTATTGCATGTAGATGCATCAAATATAGGGGCAGGAGCTTGCTTGTCCCAAAACCAACAGGGAGAGAATAAACCAATAGCTTATATATCTACCACTTTTTCACGAGCTGAACAAAAATATAGCACAACAGAAAAGGAAGTGGCTGCCATAAGATGGGCTGTGAGGTCTTTGAAACCATTCCTTTATGGAATCAAGGTCCTCATACATACAGATCATCAGCCATTATTGTTCTTAAATAATATGACATTGGTAAATCAGCGAGTAGCCCGAACGTTAGAAGAAATTAATGATATTGACTATGAATTAGTATATATACCTGGCAAAGAGAATATAGTGGCAGATGCCCTTTCTCGTTCACCGGTACCTGTTAATAATAGCTCCGAAATCAAGGATTCAGTTTTGAATCAAATTCCTGTTGGTTGCGTAGAAGTGAAAATGCCAGGTGGAGGAGATTCTCTGTTTCAATGTTTTTCAGTTTTTCTCTATGGAAATCCTGACCAGCATTTAAACATTCGAGAGACTGTGGCACGGGAATTATTAGAAAATCGGAGGAGGTACAATCTGCCCACAGGTAAAAACCACCGTACTCTTACCAAACAGTTGCAACTTCTTAGATATCCTGGGCAGTTACCAATTGTCCAAGCAATAGAGGCTTTCAGTCATCTGCACAAAGTAAGAGTCCAGGTGTATTATGGAAATAGCAAACCTCTACAATTTGGAGATCTCGAGTTGACTGATACTTGCTTGTTATTGTGCCTTGGGGGAGTACACTATAATTTATTATCAAGGATAGGAACTCAAGAAAAACAACCCCAGGCCAAAATTGTTACAGTAAATGAGGAATTTGAAGAATATCAGTTGTTGAATGAATCCTTGGAAGATTCAACTCCAATTGAACCAGAGATGATAAGCAATAAAAGTAACCAGATGGAATCTGGTGGGGAGGTATTAGTGGCTAAAGTCTATCAATTGGTTTTGGAGCATGAAGATCCAATTTTGGATGTCATCGCTTTAACACCGGAGGAAGTACATAGTTACCAGAAACAAGATCCTGTCCTTAAACAATTATATAGGGCCATAAAACATAAAAGACGTTGGGATGGCTCCCTTAAGAAATTTATCAGGTTTAAGAAATATATTTTCATAAAAGACAAAATGCTTTGTAAAATCAATAAGTATCATGAAACCACCTACATTGTCCCTTTTCCAGTCTTCACAGACCTAGCTATTATGGCCCACGTGAATTTTGCACACATAGGGAAGAGTAAGTTGATTTCATTGGTGAATAGACATGTGTGGCATCCTAAAGGTTATGATATCTGTTATGATATAACCACATCTTGTTATAAATGCCAAGCCTCAAAAACATCCAATATTATTTATACACCACCTACTATAAAAATCAGTACTGATTTTCCTTTTGAATTGGTTGCCATGGACCTGTTGCAGCTACCAAAGACCAAACAGGGTAATAATTATGCTCTGGTCATGGTGGATCATCATACAAAATGGGTTGCGGCCGTTCCAATTAAAAATAAGCAATCTCTAACAATCACAAATACTTTCCAACAGTTAATGCTTCCTTATCTTCCTAACATACCAGAAAGATTATTAACTGACAATGGCCGAGAATTTGTTGGGCCAGAATTTGAAGAGATGTTGCAGTTAAACAATATAAAGCATATCCTTTCCACTCCTTATACACCTTCATCCAATGGTGCTGTGGAGAGAATAAATAGAACCATTATACAATATTTAAGAATGTCTATCACAGATTATACAATGTGGGATACAGAGCTGCCTAGAATTGTTATGATCTATAATCATACAGAGCATTCCCAGTTGGGATTGTCACCTTGTGAGTATATCCTAAAAGAACAACATACCCCACATTTGGGGCTATCCTGGAAGAAAAAGGATTTGTTTTGGCAGCCTGGGCATGCCCATTTTCAGCCTTATAATATCCACCAAACAGTGGGTTTGAAAATACATTTACCTGGAGATTTGGTTACAAATAAATTTAAACCCAGGTATCATGGACCATACAAAATTATACAAGTAAATGATAATCAAGTCACATATATAGTAGAATCAGAAGAAGGAAAACAATTTAAGGTCCATCACAGACAATTAAGGAGATGGATATTACCACCACACTACTTTGGAAAACAATCATCTTTTCCAAAAGTGGATTATGGATTTGGTTGATCCAGAACCAGAGCCAGAATTGGATATAAATGATATAAATGAACCAAAAGAT
>SEYY01004690.1:0-17500 GCA_009176605.1 Armadillidium nasatum
CGAAGTGTGACCATATCTATAATATAATATATATATATAATATATATATATATATAT
Organism: Armadillidium nasatum; assembly: GCA_009176605.1. Classification (NCBI taxonomy): domain Eukaryota; kingdom Metazoa; phylum Arthropoda; class Malacostraca; order Isopoda; family Armadillidiidae; genus Armadillidium; species Armadillidium nasatum. The sequence continues at coordinate 58 of SEYY01004690.1, forward strand.
ATATATATATATATATATATATATATATATATATATATATATATATATATATATATATATATATATATATATATATATATATTGTGCTTTGCAAGCAAAATGATATTGAAAGCTTCCTATACTTAAATCGTTCTCTAAATCAAAAATAAATTTTAAACTAAAGTATAACTAACGTATCAAAATAAAATATAAATTAACTAAAACTACAAACTATCTAATAAGGTTTCGTTTTAAAGTAAATTTTCACTCATTTTATTTAAAAAAAAAAAATAACAAAAAGATTAAATTAAATTTGTCGTCAAATATTAAAGGTTTTCATGAACTGGGTATTTATCACCTGTGTTTTTTATGAAAGCTCTATTTTGCATAAAAAGAAAATAAAAACATTTTGAGAGGCGTAATTGACCTGTGATTGGCTGAACATGAAATGATCTCCATTTTGTATATATATGTATTTTCACCTTTACTTGGACGAACTCTCTTGGACGACTGTACAGAACTCAGTAGCCTAATGGTCAGCGCGAAAGGCTTATCATCATAAAGGTTGCTGGTTCGAGTCCAATAGCAGACATTAATTTTCTATATGAAAATAGTCTGTGAGAGTTATAGCAGACTTTAAAATATATTATATAACTGTCTTCGAGTGATGGATTCGACCTTTGACCTCGTTGCCCTTTGCTCGAGTTGAGGTCGGGGGAGTCTTTTGGGATTGACGTCATGACTGTAGATCATGAGCAGTTCCAATGCGATTTCCTTTTGAACTGCCATAGACTAATGGTCAGCGCGAAAGAATTACAATCTTAAAGGTTGCTGGTTTGAGTCCATTAGCATATATATATATATATATATATATATATATATATATATATATATATATATATATATATATATATATATATATATATATATATATATATATATATATATATATATATATATATATATATATATATATATACAACCTTTCCTACAAACGTGGGGTATTGATTACCACAAGCTACAATTGTTACCAGCATTCATCTCCTCCCATCCCAGCCCCCTATCCCTCAATAACTCCTTGACCCCACTTACCCAACTTTCCCTAGGTCTCCCCTACCTCTTACACCTTCAACTTCCGATATAAACACCTTTTTAACCAATCTCCCATCATTCATCCTACAAACATGCTCAAACCACCTCAGCATGTTCTGTTCAGCTCTCTCAACCATACCCCTTCCCCAAGCACATTGCTCCTTTATTCTCACATTCCTGACTCTATCCCTTCTACTCACACCATATATCGCTCTCAGACCTTTCATATCGAAAACTTCAATCTTTTTTTTTTTCTCGCATTCAACCGCCACACCTCGCTCCCTTACATAACAACGGTCCACAGCATCCCTCAAACATTTTCTTCTTCACTTTTCTTGTCAAACTTCCTCTCTTCCAAATATCCATCAAGCCTCCCAACACCTTCTCCCCTTCTCTTATTCTATACCCTACTTCATCTCCCTCGCAATCATCTTCCTCCTCAAAATTCGCACCCAGATATTTAAAAGAATTAACTCATTTCAATCTCTCCCTCCCCACCTTAAATTGCAGCTCATCTCCCCCACCTACAACCCTCTCTTCACTCTCCCCATTTTTCATCCATAACACCTCACAATTTCCTGCGTTCACTCCTAATCCTAACTCATAACAACCTTTTACAAACTCATCCACTAAACCCTTAAACCCCCTTGTCTCTCAGATAAAAGTACAACGTCATCCGCATATAATAACACCTTCGTATTCCATATATTTTGTTAATCCCTCATTCTCACCCCTTTACCTTCTCTTTCCATCAACCTTACCACTTTATCCATAAATAAATTGAATAAACCCGGAGACATTGCATAACCTTGTCTCAATCCATTGTTTACCTCAAAAAATGCAGTTTCCATTCTATTTATTCTCACACACACTCTACTATTCCTATAAACTGATCTAATGCCCACAATTATTTCCTCCTCAATTTCATACTCCCTCAAAACCTCCCACAGTTTACTCCTATCCACCCTATCATAAGCTTTCTCTAAGTCCATAAAGCACATATACACATCCTTCCCATTTTTTCTCTTTTTTTCTTTAATCATTCTTAAAGTAAAAACTTGGTCCATACACCCTCTTCCTTCTCTGAAACCTCCTTCTTCCTTACATATCATTTCATTAATCCCTATATTATCCAATAAGATTCTACCGTACACTTTACCCACTATACGAAGCAAACTTATACCCCTATGACTCCCCACTCAAATTTATCACCCTTTCTTTTAAATAAAGGGACCATACACGCATCTTGCCAATCTCGAGGCACCTTCCCCATTGCCCAACATAAATTAAATAACCTCAATAACCAATTTACTACACTTACCCCCTCTTCCAATAACATCTCTCCACTTATCCCATCCAAACCTATCAATTTACCCCTCTTCACTTTCCTCAAAGCTTTACCTATTTCTTCTATCGAAATTCCAACATCAACCTCCTCTACCAATCTTCCCCTTTCTCTCTCCAACACCTCAACTTCCCTCCTTACCTCATTCACATTCAAGAGCTTACTAAAGTATTCTACCCATCTAGCTCAACTCTCACTTTCCATCTGTTTTATTTCTCCATCTACCCTTTTACCCCATTTCTTAATATTTCCCTCTTATTCCTAACCTTATTAACCCCTTATAAAGCATCTTACTCCTTTCCATAAAACTCTCAACTATCTTATTACCCCATTTTTCATCTGCTCTTTTTTTCGACTTTGACTTTAACTTATCTGATTCCCAATCTTCTAAACTTTTTGTGCTCAAATATTTTTCAAATGCCTCTTTTTTTCCTTTACTACTATATTCACCTCACCACCATTCACTTCCCTTTCTTTTACACTTTCCTCCCACCCTCCTCACCCCACATACATTCCTTCCCTAAAAAAAATTCACGTCTAATAATCTATCCCTTATCCTCTTCCTAATATATATGTAGTCTATCAAACTCCTTTCACCATTTACTCCACTAACCGATGTAAGGGGAAGTCAGGGAATGTGGGGATCTGAATTATAGGCAGTTTTAATGTGGTGGTATGCAGGGGCGCCCAAATTTCCCTCCAGTAGCCTAACCCCGATACAAATTAAATTAGTACTTACACTTTGACTGCGTGGAGAAGTTTTCACTACTTTGGCTATTCAATAGTAAAGCAAGGACTTCATCAGTTCTTCAGGACCCGTCTGACGTAATAGCGAGTTTGACGATCCACTATATCACAACACCCTCGGCTTGGTCTAGTTGTAACAAACACACTAAGAACTTCACACACAGGTAAGTGAACACACCAATAATGATTATATGATTTATTACAAACTTTAATAGCCCTCCCTATAATAAGTTATATTACTTACAAAAATCTTTATTTTCCATACATACTATGAACTATCCTAATGATAAAGGTGTATATAATGTGTAAAAAAAAAATTCCGCCAGTTCTTAAGGAAATGACTGGATCATTTAAGTAGGTCCCAACTAAAAGAAAAACCGTCACCTGGAATGAAGTGGTTAGTAAGGTGTGTAAAGAGTTTTACCTAAAATTTAAGAATCTTATCTTTTAAATGTAAGGATCACTTTCAATCCTTTTCGCTTTGTAGGCTTCTAATTTACTGAGTTCCTTTGTATGATTATGCTCAGCAATTTCTCCAATACTTTGACACAAAATAAGTATGTGAAAAACTCCAAAATGAAAACTCCAAAATGAAACCCTATATCAAAAAACAAACATAACACAATTAAAAAAAAACACTTTTTATTATTATTATATACTTATTATTATATATATATATATTATTTCAATTACCACATTACATTAGTTTCGCTTTACCTTATGAGTGGAGAATGTCTCCAAAAGGGTTATAAGAACGTTCACTTTGTATGGAAGTCGTCCTATCACAGGTTTCACACTGTCAATAATATATAACTACATAAATATCAAGTTTTACGATTTTTTTTATTTTTAATTTCAAAATTTTTGTTTTTCATATTTTGTATTATAAGTATTTCATTTAATTATTTAATTACCTTGTGGTTATGAAAATTTAATTTTTGTTTTATTTTTTTTCCGTTCCTCCGGTACTACTTCTTGTTTATAACTCCTCAAATCTCAGTTTTAGTTTTTTATAATTCCTTTAGATATACTAAAAATACACTGATTTTATAATCTATAATATATTCTCAATATTTGGAATTCTTTCATTAACTAATATTAACAACACAATCTCTTAGATTTGACTAAAAAAAAGAGAAAAAAGTTTAGTATCCCTAACCTAACAATAACAATTACAGGAAAGGTCTCACTAATAATTCGATTTGGCCAGTGGAATTGAGACTCTTTCGGGCCTCAATTCCACTACGGTCAACACTCCCTTTATATTCCTCCCCATTTAATTTTCAACTCGATTGACTTTTACTTATTCGTACTTTCGTCTCTTCAATATCTCCTGTTCCTTTTTTGCATTTTTAATTATTTTATCAAGATCTCTGATCAACTCTCCGCTATTACTATTTCTTTGTCTTTTCCGTTCATTAACAAAGTCGCGAACAGTTATGCTCGCCTCCGTATCAGCATCATCACTATCATTTTGGGTGTAACTAAAAGAATAATCATGTGGGTTAATAAAAGATTTAGGCATGCAATACTGATAGGAAGAAGGATAAGAAGACATTTGAGGTATACATTGTGTGTGGGTGTATGGTGAGGCAATATTCCCCTCACGTGTAGGTGGTATATAGAGACCCTGACTAGAAAAACCCCCACGAGAAGTGGATGGTTGATTAAGGTCCGTAAAATGGTATAATATTTGAGATACATGATCTGGAACTTCAGCATGTTCCACATTCGGATAGTTTGAGGAAGGATGTATCACTCGTCTGGTTGCATCGGTGGTTTGAAATGAGACTGTAGGGGCATCCCCCAACAAAGGTTTTCTTGAAGGTGTTACTGGGGTTTCAGGTGGAGGTGGAATGTTGTTGATTTCCTGGATGGACTTTAAAATACTTTTATTTCTCTTCCAATAATATTTAAAGAATAATTGGTTCCCATGTAGTCCGTCGGGAAGCAATTCAGAGTTTAAAATATCCGTTACTCCTTGGAGGTAATTGACATGTTCTACCCCTCTCCTCTTGTGATGTACGGCATCAGGTCTTTTTTTAATATAACAGTTTAATGCACTATTGCCATATATGAGATGTTTTCCTTCCCAGTAATACACATCTTGATACAGTGACGTAAACTGATGATAGAGGTTAACAGAATGTTTACGCATCCTTTCTGGGTTATAGTCAACATGATCTTTCAAAAAATTCCGATACTTCTCACCCCAAGCACGAACAATCCTAGTTTGATTAAAGGTGTATAAATCTTTGATGGCGGGGATTGCTAAATAAACCATACACTTGGGGTTCACTTGGTATACGTACCTCATAATTTGATTCATGTGACGTGGTATGTCTTGCAATGAGAAAAATGTGGCAGGGCGGAAAATGGTGGTGTCTGGCTTGCCTCGGGTTCTTATACTAGTACGACGCCATCCATAAGGGGTAAGGGCCCAAACAATAATTAGGTGAGTTGTGGGCTTCATTTGCCTTTTTATTTGATCTAAGCAATAGTCCAAAGTGCATCCTGACCGATATTCCACTCTCACATCCACTCCATATTCTCGTCTGAGAAGCTCCCTTCCTTCTATAAACATTCTGACCTCAGAGCTACCCACAACCAAGAGGTTGACGTATTTTTGTCTTGTAGAATGATCCATTTTTCAGTTTTCTGGGAAGAAAAAGATAAGAAAATGTCTAAGAATATTAGTAACAAATTGACTCTCAGTTCCAGCTCCTCTCACTGCCGGGACCGACATTAAAAGTCCGTCACCACCTCAAGAACTGGAACTGTAGTCTTGTCAATAAATAAATAATATAATAAAATCATAAAATATAAATAAAATAATTATTAAATAAATGAAATTATAATAAATCTTTAGATGATAAGTGATTGATAATTTAGCTAAATTTTAATAAAAGGAATTTTCAAGCAAAATCATCTAACCAAGCAATATAAACTTTAAATAAGTTAAAATATAACCAACTTTATTCAAAGACCAATACTTATTTCATTTCAATATGCTCCGCTCTTCCGGCGTTACAGTTTTTATGGCTCCGCATAGGACAGGGTAGAGTAGGAAAGAAAAGAAGAAGAAAAAAAACTTTTCTGAACAATTACAATTTACACATTACTTTTTCCTCCTCCATTCAAGTGGTGTGCTCATAACATGCTCATGTTCCGCTACTTTCCCACGAGATCTTGTTAAAGGTCTATGAACTGGCGTTTCTACCATTAGACGTTCACTTTCTTCTATTACTGTCTCCCCAGTATCGTCAGTAGTTCTTATAATCTTCCTCTTTAATAACATCTCTCCCTCTATAGTATAAGATGATGGTAAATCATCTATATCAGAAACAGATGAGATATCAGTAATTTGATAATTTTGTCTTAAAAATTTTAATAGAGCACTTGGAGACTGTGTCATCTCATCCTCCTCTAGATACTCTTCTTCAATGGTTTCCATCATATCATCTCTTCCCAATTCCGGTTGATCAATGTTCACATCAGAAATCACTTGACTTATATGACCACTAGGTTCATCCATCATTAAAGATGAATCATCCCAGTCTAGCTCTAACATGTCATCAATTTGAGTTGTTTTTGTTGGAGTAAATACTCGATCAAGAATCGAATCATTGGTTATTTCTGCTGCATCCCATTGGAATCCAGAATTTTCAAATCCCGAAAAATTCGCTGTTCTGTCCCCAGAATCTGGATTTCCACTATTAGAAGTCTCCTCAGGAGTCCCACTCATCAAAGTTGCACAACGAGCACGATAAAAATCGGAGGAATATACACTCATACAATGATCTAAAGAAAGGAAAGAAAGAGTAGGTGAAAAAGTGTTTGAAGAAGTGTAACCTAATGTAGTCTTGATAGGCCGTATATCAGATATAGGGCACTTTGGATTTAGATTTGGCTGTAAATCTGTCGACTTATCTAATCTTTCTCCTTCATCATTAACTGATCTTTCTAACCCACTTTGTAAACACTTTAGTTTCTCACACATCTCTCTCACCATCTTTGCCCTTTCATCCATTTTGTCTGAGTTATCAAAACCAAGGAAATCATCATCTTCCTCATCACTATCCTCAGTTTCTGACAATAATCGTAATTCATCAGCTCCATCTCTTTCATCATCAGACAAATCGTCAGACAACCTTTCTATCTCTTGGTCCACTATTATTCCTTGATCTACAATTTCGTCCGTCTCCTCCTTATCAGCATGGAAAACTCTTTCTCGGAAAAAGGGGTTTCTTTTTAAATATGAGGGGATATCGATCCAGATTCGTAATTGGGTATGATGGATCTTCTCCTCTCTGCTATTAGGATTAGCTATCCTTCTGATACGATAGGTTATTTTATTATCGTTTACTGCAGTTATTATAAAAGGGCCTTCCCATCGGATACGAAATTTATTGCTCACATGGTGTCCTTTAAAGATGATTTTTTTAGCAACTTTTTGACCAATGTGAAATGATTTAAAATTCATTGATCCCTCATCCCAATATTGTGGAAAAGTATGAGCAGGTTCAACATGGGTTTTCTTTAATAAGTAGTCCGAAGGTGACATCTTTATAGAACTATGCCAAGTATGGTTATAAATGATTACAGATGAAGGTAACTCTGCATCCCAACTCGACGAATTTTCCAGTACTAAGCAACGCAAAGACTGTATCAAACTACGGTTAAACCGCTCACAGATTCCGTTGCTAGCAGGATGCAATGGGGATGTTCGGATGTGCTTTATATTAAAGTTTTCTAATACAGCTTGAAATGGTCCTGCTACAAATTCCATCCCATTATCTGTTAATAATCGATTTGGTAGTTTTGGTAAAAATGGTAAAATTCTCTCTTCCATAGCATTTGCCACTGTGGTACTCTGTTTGTCCTTGATAGGCACTACACACGCAAATTTGGAACAGTGATCTATTAATACAATAACATATTTATTACCACTATCAGTAATTGGAAATTGCAACAAATCCATTGCTACAAGATCAAATGGACTATTAGATTTTATTTTCAAGGTGGGGGGTATAACATTACTAGAATGGGTTTTTAATTTCTGGCATTCGGGACAACATTTAACCACGTCAGACACGACCTGGTTTGCCCTAGGATGCCAAAAATGCTTATAAACAAGGTCTAAAAGTTTGTTTCTACCAACATGGCCCAAATTCCAATGAAGTTTTAAAACAAGGGATACCAATAAATTGAATGAAATGATCATTTGTTTAGTTTGGTCTCCCCGAGATTTATATAAAAGATCATTTTCGAAAATGAAATCTCGATGATGAGCTTTAAACAATGCTAACTGAGTCGGCCATGTATTAACAGGATGATTTTTAAAAATATTCTTTTTCAAAAGTCTTATGATTCTGTCATTCTGTTGGTCAGTCAAAACGTCGATGTCTCTAATATTATGGTGGGATAAATTAACATCCTCACAAGTTGGGACGATTTCGTTTATGGTGATAATGACCTCGTGCAATGTTGTATTAACAACATCAATTGGTTTTAAATAATTATAATGGATCCCACCTAAACATTTTAATCGACAAATTTGGTCGGTATGTTGTGATCCAAAAACCATAGGTCTATTATCATCATAATATACTTCACACCGGGATTTAAATACATTACAAAATGCATCCAGAACTTCTGGTATGGGAAATTGTCCGCCACTTTTTAAACTTCTAATTCTTTTCCTAATACCTTTCTCTTGAAGGTTATAGCGACCTAAGTTCTTCAAAAGTTCGTCAACTATGGTTGCACGTATCTCCAAATGGCTATCCATTGAATCATAAAGGAACAAGGACAGACATCTAAAGACAGCGTCACCGCCTCCTGGAACTTCAATTTGTTCAAAACCCAGGGGTATAAACTCAACGGATGTCGGATTAAATTCAGTTAATTCCCCATGTGATGGTATTGTCACCGGAGATCGAGACAAGGCATCTGCAACCGTATTGGATTTACCCACAATATGTCTGATTTCAAAATCATATTCATTAAGCTCTTCCCAGGTACGCGCAACCCTCCCATCCACCATACTCATGTTCTGAAGGTAGATCAAAGGTTGGTGGTCAGTATATATTACGAATTTAACACCTTTTAGGAATGCTTTTAAAGATTTTACTGCCCACCGTAAAGCGGTAAGCTCTTTATCGATAGTACTGTAATTTTTCTGTGGTCCACTGAACGTTGTGGATATGTAAGCAATGGGTTTATGTATATTGTTTTGTTTTTGCGACAAACAGGCACCAGCACCAATGTTTGAAGCATCTACATACAATTCCAGAGGTGAAGCCTCTGGGGAATAATCAGGGAATCCTAACAAAGTGGGATTTACTAAGGCTTCTTTCAAGGTATCAAAAGCATGTTGACAAGAATCCGTCCAGGTGACTGTCTTACCACCTGTTTGAGAAGACTAAGGGTTTAGCTATCTGAGAACAATTCGGGATATGGCGTCTATAAAAATTCACCATACCCAGGAATTGCCTTAGCTGTTTAACAGTAGTAGGAACAGGAAATTCTAATGCACCTTGAAGATTTTTATCCAAGGGTTTTATTCCTTCAGCTGATATCTGATGACCCAAAAATTCTACCTCTGTCCTACATAGTCGTGTTTTCTTGGGTTTCAGCTTATATCCGTTGGACCCTAAAGCGATGAGTACTTTCTCTAATGTTGTTATATGGTCATCGAAAGTCGCGCCTAGAATGATAATATCATCTAGATACACCATTACTTTATTCCATGGTAATCCAGCCAGCGCAATCATCATTCCGCGCTGAAATGTGGCTGGTCCATTTTTTACGCCAAAAGGCATTTTCATGTACTCATATTGCCCGAACGGAGTTGAGAATGCTGTCTTCTCAATACTATCAGGATCCATTGCGATCTGATAGTATCCTTTAATAAGGTCGATGGTGGAAAATAAGGAGTTCCCATGCATGTTATAAATCATGTCAATTAGATTGGGCAACGGGAAGGAATCTCCTTTCGTCACACTGTTAAGCTTCCTGTAATCGATACACAATCTCAAAGAACCGTCTGGTTTGCGAACGGGAACTACAGGAGCCGAATAAGGTGATTTACTTGGTCGAATAATTCCACTTCCCAATAGGTCAGTGCATTCTTTTTCAATTTCTTGAGCCAGAGGCCCTTGGAAACGTCGGACAGGGATTCTAACAGGTTTGTCTGTTTCCAATTCTATTGTATGAGTGATGTTTTGTGCCAAACCGACATCATTGTCACCCGTACTTAAAACATGTGGGTATTTTAATAAAAGAGTAACTAGTATGTTCTTTTGTTCAGTGGACAACGACAGAGTACTTAAATTCAAATTCATACATTAACTTTTCTGCATTCCAGTAACTTTCGGATTCTATTGGAGTTAACTCTGGTGTTCCCTGATGGATGCTAATATTATTATCCCTAACATTAATTTCTGAAATACTGCCTATTATGGTATTCTTTCTAACATACTGTTCTTGATCTGAAGGATTAAGAACAGCTATCAATACCTCACTTAACCCGATTTCTATTATGCCAGAGATGAATTGAAGTTTAGGATGACTTATACCTGTAAATTCAACCATTCGATTAGTTAGGTTATTTCTAAAAAATTTAGGTATGGTTACAGCAATCACTTTACAGATATGAGGAGGTATTATTGTGAATTCTGGGACAAGGCAGTTATAGAAAGGAATAGCAAAGCTAATGTCCTTCCCTACGCTAGTTAGGTTATCCTTATCCCTAAACAATAATTCTCGCCGGGTGAGATCAGGTAATAAATTATTATCTTTAAGTGCAACTGCCCCTAAAATTACGTTATGGGTCATTAATTCTAATGGGAACTATGAAAAACTTTATAGGTTTAGTGGTGAAGCCACTATCAAAAACTATACTAGTTTCTATATAAAACTTAATTGGAAATTTCCGATTATGCCCAAATCCACGTATAGCGGTAACTTCTGTAGATGGTTTGGGTTCTATGTTTATTAATGTAGGCAAGACACCTTCAGTTAATAAGCTAACTCCCGCCCCAGTGTCTATCATGCAGTCTAAGTAACTTTTCCCTGCATCGAGTGAAACATAGACAATCAACGGTTCAACGTCAGCTTGACAAAGATTTAAATTACAAATAATTTCAGGGTTGTCAGTTTCGTAAGTTTGGTAACCACGTCTACGTCCATTGTCTAAGTCATAGTCATTGTCCTCAGGAGCTTCCAGGTCATTTACCATCCCCACAGTGTGCCCCTTCACTGCGGAGTTGGGAAGTTTTCCGGATCCCCAGGACAATTTCCTTCTACATGGGAATCACCACACATGGTACAGTTATTAACGTACCTTGTCTTGGGTTTAGTCCCACTGGCTGTCCAAGGATCGTTGGTCAAAGTCCTAGAGGAGTTTTCAAAAGTGCGGCTATTGTTTCGATTTCGTTGTGGTAAAGGAGTCATTTGTCTAGGGGGACTGTCTGTTCGATTCCGATTATCAGCGAGAATATCTTCCATCAACTGAATTCCAATTCCCTCGACCTCGATTCCTTGAAGGACAATTCATCCCCAGGTGCTTACCAGTACATAAAGGACATTTCATGGTTGGTCCATCATCTACTCTCCTTTCCCTAGGTATATTCCTGCAGTCGCTTCTTATGTGGCCTTTGATTTTACAATAGCTACAAATGCCATGTGCTTTGTAACATTCGTCTATTATATGCCCTATACGTCCGCAATAAGTACAATTTTTATTTCTTTGTTGTTGATTAGAACCAGTCTGTGGTTCACTACTGCTACTACGTTTTAAGGGTGATGTTTTTCTGGGGGGATTCTTATACACGACCCGTTTTGGTGGTGATCTCTTCAACGTTTCACTCCAAGAAGTAGTTTGTGGTGTGATTTCGTCTATTTGAATTATCTCAACCTCCTGCCCTGGTGTTCTGAGCTGAGACGAGTTTTGCATCTCTGATGTTTCTATATTTTCTATTGATCTTAACTCTCGATCATACGAGTCAGCTAATAATACGAGTTTATCCCAAGTGACTTTCGTCTGAGTGCACATTTCATTCTGTATTATAAATTCTCTCAGCTTGGATTGTACGGTAGCTGGTAAACTAAGTATGAAGGCTGTGCGAAGGGATTCGTGTTCTCTCATATTCACTCCAGGAAAAGCCTGTCCAGCCAACTGTTCAAGTCTTAATGCGAACGGGTTAACATCTTCCCCAGTCTGACGTTTAGCAGAATGGTAAGCCTTTAGCTTATTCTCATTCCGTTTCTTTTCTTCTTGCTGGTACCATTTCAATAAGACCTCTTTAACAATCCTATATTCTGATTCTGTTTTAATAATTACTGTATATAATCTTAGAAATTTACCAGATAGGTATTTTTCTAACAATCTAACCCATTGGTCAGGGCTTTGTGGATATTTCTTCTGGCAATATTCCTCATAATATTCAAGGAATGTTTGTAAATTGTCTTCCTTTTCATAACTAAATATCTTAGGTTCAATTAATTTAGGTTTCTGTGAGTTGTTTATCATGATCGTCAACAATGATACAGCCTGAGTCAATAAAGACAACTGCTGCTGTATTAAATCAAACTGATTCGGAGTAAGACCACTTTGTGCCTGTGCAACAGGAGGTATCATTGAGGTTGTTCGATATATTCCATTACTTGTGGCAGTCACTGGAGTGGTAGGAGTCTGAGTATACACCATTGTTGTTATAGGTGTTGTAATTATATTTCCAGTTGTGATACCAATAGTATTGGTATTCCTACTACTTTCAAAGGGTAATAGGAACTCCTTTACTGATGTAGTTGGATTTTGACTTGTAACCATTGGAACTATTGGAGATACATTTTCCGAAAGAGTCACTAGTTCTGTCCTTACTTCCTCTTTAGCTGTTGTGGTAATCACCCCATTGTTTGTCATAGGAAGGGTTGCTTCCTTCGCCATTTCCATTTGTTTATTTAAATTTTCCATTTGCAGTGCCAAATTTTCAACTATATTTTTAACTGCATCTGCAGAAATCATATTATCTGCACTTTGTGTAACAGCTACCAACCGATCACTTTCATCACGTTGACCATCCTCAATTAGGGCGAGAAAATCATCTAGGTTCATATTTGAAGTAGCCATATTGTTTTTCTAGGTGTTTTTTTTTTTTTAAAAACTGAGTTTCTTCCTTCCACAAGAAAAACAGAACTTCTTAGATATATAGTTATATATCTAAGGCCTGCCTTCCTATTTGGAAAGTCTATATAAAAAAAAAATTTTCAATTCTCCTGAAGATCTATCAATCACCTGTACAGCAACTGCAATATATAAGAGATTAATCAAATAACAAAACAGTATATACGCATGTACCAGGTAATTACCCAATACACAGGCATATACCACCCAATACAAGAATAATTGAGATGAACAATACAAATGTGTTAGTATTCAGCTCCAGATAGAGATATCTACTTGTAAGTGTCGAAGGTAAAACGAAAGTATCGTGACACTAATTCATCCACTCCTCAGCAATCAAACAGGTCCCTGTTCGGGCCCCAATTTTTGTGTATGTAAGGGGAAGTCAGGGAATGTGGGGATCTGAATTATAGGCAGTTTTAATGTGGTGGTATGCAGGGGCGCCCAAATTTCCCTCCAGTAGCCTAACCCCGATACAAATTAAATTAGTACTTACACTTTGACTGCGTGGAGAAGTTTTCACTCCTTTGGCTATTCAATAGTAAAGCAAGGACTTCATCAATTCTTCAGGACCCGTCTGACGCAGTAGTGAGCTTGACGATCCGATATATCACAACACCCTCGGCCTTGGTCTAGTTGTAACAGAACACACTAATGACTTCACACACAGGTAAGTGAACACACCATTATGATTATATGATTTATTATAAACTTTAATAGCCCTCCCTATAATAAATTATATTACTTACAAAAATCTTTATTTTCCATACATACTATGAACTATCCTAATGATAAAGGTGTATATAATGTGTAAAAAAAAAATTCCGCCAGTTCTTAAGGAAATGACTGGACCATCTAAGTAGTCCCAACTAAAAGAAAAACCGTCACCTGGAATGAAGTGGTTAGTAAGGTGTGTAAAGAGTTTTACCTAAAATTTAAGAATCTTATCTTTTAAATGTAAGGATCACTTTCAATCCTTTTCGCTTTGTAGGCTTCTAATTTACTTTCAAACCGTCTGTATGATCACGCTCACCAATGTTCTCCAATACTTTGATATAGAAATAAGTATGTGAAAAACTCCAAAATGAAAACTCCAAAATGAAACCCTATATCAAAAAAACAAACATAACACAATTAAAAAAAACACTTTTTATTATTACTATATACTTATTATTAGATATATATATATTATTTCATTTACCACATTACGTTAGTTTCGCTTTACCTTATGAGTGGAGAATGTCTCCAAAAGGGTTATAAGAACGTTCACTTTGTATGGAAGTCGTCCTCTCACAAGTTTCACACTGTCAACAATACATAATTACATAAATATGAAGTTTATGATCTTTTTATTTTATAATCTCAAAAATTTGTTTTTCATGTTTGGTATTATAAGTACTTTCTTTATAATTACCCTTGTGGTTATGAAAATTTAATTTTATTTATTCTTTTTCGTTCATCCGGTACTACTTCTTTTTATAAAGTTCCTCACTTCTCAATTTTAGCTGTATTTTATTATTTCGTTGGATATACTTAATATACACTTATTTTATAATCTATAATATATTCTTAATACTTATAACTCTTTAATTAATAATAATAAATACAATCACTTAGATTTGACTGAAAAAAAGAAAAAAATAGTTTAGTATCCCTAACCTAACAATAATAATTATAGGAAAAGTCTCTTTAATAATTCGATTTGACCAGTGGGATTGAGACTCTCTCGGCCTCAATTTCACTAAGGTCAACACTCCCTTTATACCGAGATCAACTTATGATTCAATTTTTTGACAAACCAGGTATTTCCAATTATAAATCTATTTGCCATACAAACTTCTATTAAACTCTCTCCATTCAAATTTCTATCACCCACACAAAGACCCACCACCCCGCCTTCCATGTCTGTACCAACTCTCGCATTTCAATCTCCTACTAAACACACATTTACACCAGCCCCCAAACCCCCTAAGCATTCATACAAGTTCTCCCAAAAATCACTTCTTTCTTCTTCCCTAGCTCCAGTCACCTGCCCATAAGCATAAACAAACACCCATTCCTCTCTATTAAACCTTAGCTTCACCCATACTTTTCTTGACGATATTCTTACACACTCTCTCATACATTCCCACTATCTTTGGCTCAACACTATCGCCATCCCTTCCTTAGCTCTCGCTATTTCATTAACTCCTGAGAACACCTCTTTAATCTCGCAAATTCGATCTTGCCTTTTCCTTTTTAGCTTAGTTTCGGACGACACCAATAAATCCAGCTTTTTAGCCTTATATATCTCCCCAATTTCCTCTTTCTTCAAATCATCATTTAAACCTCTTACATTCAAACAACCAATTCTACACACTACTAAACCCCTTTTTAATTCCATTCTTACGACTCTGGCAGTATACAGTTCGCCTCCCACCAACTGGAGAATTGAGCCCTGTCCTCGCAGCACCTCTCTCCAAAGTTTGATTTAAAGTTAATATAAAATTAATAAATAAATGACACCTATAAATATAAATAACTAAAAACCAATACAAAATAAAAATAAAGAAGTTTAACAAAGTATTTTCAAATAACTAACAAATCAATTAATTCCAAGACAATTAAAATTAACCTTTAACCTATTAATATAATAGGAACAATTAAAAATTAACTATTAATCTATCAAAATAAAATATTCCAATAAAATAAAAATATATATATATATATATATATATATATATATATATATATATATATATATATATATATATATATATATATATATATATATATATATATATATATATATATATATATATATATATATATATATATTATATATATAATATATATATATTAATAATTTATATAAAAAATATTTATAAAAAATGTAACAAGAAAACTGTCACTTAAATGAATTAATATCACTTTGTCAGAGGAGTTAGAAACATTAGTGATACTTATGATAATAAATGTGATTGTAAAATCCTTTGCATAAGTATCACAACAAACCATTCAGAGCAATGAAGAAAAATCATTAGATTACAGCTATTAAATACGTAAGAAAGAGCACAGAGATGTTGATCGAAGTAGACCCTCAAGATTTGGAAAAGCTGCGAAGAAATAACCAAGCAACTAGCAAGAAGAAACAGTTTTAATTCTTCAAGAATTTCCGTTTGACAACATCTCTCTCTGTATTTAAGAAGAACGAAAGCAAAGCAGAACCTGTCGAATACTCGAATCAAATTTCCCATCGGAAAAGAAAATCATTTTCTGTGTCACCGTATAGAAAAGAATTATTTTAGAACAATCTATTTAGATCTTTGTAATAAATGAATGAAAATAATTATATCTTAGGAATACTTTATTTCCTTTCAAAAAAAAAAAGGTAAATATAAGAAACATTTTAAGAAACTTTGTTTCTTTTTTAAAAAGAGAGATATACAGAGAACTTTGTGTTCTCCATTTAAAAAGATATATTAATCAAATCTCTTGGAAACACTGGTAGAGATAATTTAAAGACAGAGTAGAAAGTTTATATATATATATATATATATATATATATATATATATATATATATATATATATATATATATATATATATATATATATATATATATATATATATATATATATATATATATATATATATATAATATGATTTTTCATGTAATAGTTTCATTCTGACACACTAATACCAACAGAATAATTAAAATAAGTGGTATTATTTATAACAAGCCGAGATAATTGAATATATTTGGAGGTGAGGGGGTTGAAAGAATACTTTTTTATTATTATTTATTTTCTTTTTTTTCTGATGGTGAAGTTGGGAAAAGTTATTTGCGTTTGCTGAAATGCCGGAACGTTCTTCCGAATTTACACTATTAAATAGTAAATGGTAAAATTTAAGACTGCTAACAAAAATATTCTAACTTCTAAAAACATAAAGCCAATTATTATACAAAAAAAAAAAAACTTTTTATTAATTATTTTTCTCACTAGTGAATATAATGAATCAGTAATGATTTCAATTTTGAATTTGAATCTACTCATATGTTTGATTCATCAATCAGATACCTTACACTAACACAGCAGTCACCTGTACTGC
>SEYY01004690.1:22500-32500 GCA_009176605.1 Armadillidium nasatum
TGTCAGCTTTTAATTTAATTTTATCAGGATTCAAACATCTCCCCAATTCTGATGAAAACTAAAAGGCCTCTGATCTTTTCACACCAGAGGATATATATATATATATATATATATATATATATATATATATATATATATATATATATATATATATATATATATATATATATATATATATATATATATATATATATATATATATAATATATATAATATATATATATATATATATATATATACGAGTGGATAGAAGGGCTTTTAAATGATAATTTAATTGAATATTATCAAAGAGGTGAAGAAGAGCCAAAATTTTATCTGATTAAAAAGACTAAAAACAAGTCATAAAAGACCCAAATTTAAAAATGATTTTTCTTCTAAACAGATAAAAGAAAAATTAACTTTATTTATTTCTTAATTTTCTTTTTTTAACAATTTAATTAATGAATGAAATGTGTTGGTTTGTTAATTTTAATATTGGTTTGTTTGTTGGTTTCCTTAAATCTGTTTTTAATTTTAGAATAAAAATTGTTGTATTATTTTTTTCGTATGTCTTGTCATGTAAAAAAACAATATTAATTATTTCGAATTATAAAAATTATTATTATTTATTCGATTTAAACGATAGTGAGGGATAAAATCTATTGGTAAATTAGGTCTCATTAAGTAACTTTGAAGAGAATAAAACAAAACAAGAAAAGAGAATGACAATAAATAAATAAATAAAAAATAAATGAAATAAATAAATATATAAATAAATAAAAAATTGCTCGGAGTTTTATGGTAGGAAAAGATCATTCTTACGAGTTTTAAGAACTTTTTTTTACTCTCTTAAATTAAGATTTTTTTGTGCGAAGAATTTTACTTTTATCTCTAAAGTTTAATGCAGTTTATCAACGGATATACCGAAGAAATTCCTCTGTACGCAAAGGGAAATATTTCTGCTTAAAAAAAATACTTTAAATTCTTTTTAAATTTTGATGAAATATTTTGAAGTTTCACAGAAAGTAAATAACAGAAATTTAGGAGTATGTAAAAAGAACTCTTCTTTTGAAAAATAGAGCTTCAAAATTTGTTCTTTTGAAAAATTTTGCTTCTTTAATTAATTTTAAGCCATTAAAACATATATTTAAGTTGGTAAAATAGGATTTTAATCATTACTCTTTTATAAGTAGAATATTAAAAAATTATTTGATAAATTTATATTTATAATTATAGTTTATGCTTGACTTCAAAACTAATTACATTTGAAATTTTTTTTATTTTGACTGCTTTGAAGTGAAAAACTTTAAAATCGCAAACTTGCTGCAGTTTATTAATTGTTTGTGTGTGTGTGTGTGTGTGTGTGTGTGTGTGTGTGTTATTTAATTAATTTCGATTTAAAGCTTTATCTAAAAGAGTAAACCTATTATATTTTTGTATTGTTTTCTATTTCTTAAGGAGTAAAGGTACTATTTTATTGTTCCTTTAAAAACTGTGATATAAAAATGAAAAATTCCCTTTTTTTGTTTAAAGATTTTGACAAATAATTTTGTTCCTTTTTTCGAAATATTTCAAAAACTTTTATGAAAATTTTTAAGTACGGGACACCATTATCAGATCAACACTTAAAATATGAGTTATAAATTGAAGGACTTGAAAAAAATCATCTATATTTCAAAAGCAAAAGCCAACGTGTTCAAATTAACCGCAAAATCTGCTCAGGGTTTCTACAAAAAGAACAAAGACTAATTTCTCGTTAAAACACACACACACACACACATAAGAAATGAAGTTTAATTTTTTTAATTATATTTTGTCAAAAGTGTTGTTGGGACTACTTTACTTGATCAGATTAAAAATTTCACGTTCGCTCTGAACTCTAATTGTCTCAGAAAGAGTTGGAAAAACATCAAAGTTGGTACGAAAAAATATCTACTTAGATGCCAACCAAAAACAGTGTTTATTTTTTCCTTTATTTTGAATTTTACTAAATTTTGAGGCGTTCCTTTAGTAATTTGATTGCAATAGACTGGTTGCAATAATTTAGTTTAATATGTATTATGGTAATTATATTTTAGAGAATTATTAGGGTATGTGAATTATTTGTAAATATTATTTTATAATTTTATGAACATCCCAGTCTTATTTAAAAAAATCTGAAATTTGACTGTTGAATAATATTCCTCACTATAATCTTCACTCTTTCCATAATTTATAAAGTGAGGACAAAGGACTCACAAAACCGTTGAGATATTGTCAGTTGATATATGGAGTGTCAGTTTGTATGAGGTGGAACATTCCAGTGCACTACAGTGTTTAATGGTTGTTATCTCTTTTGATCGTCGTCATTTTCGTAGAAGGCATTTATATCCAACAAGGTTTCAAGCTTACGCTCGAGTGCATATAAGCTTCTTCAGTAGGCACTATTTTTTCCATTATTCATATGTTACATACATAGACAAAACACTCTTTTAACGATTTGAAAAATGGCAGCCAGAATTACAGCCTTGGAGAAGTCCAGAGTGGCTTCGAATCCTGGCGTGCGGAAAAAATTTTTCTGTCTTATTGCCAAATTTGTCGCAACAGTTGTTGTGCCCATTTTGGCTTTACTTGACCTTGGTTGGTTGCTCCTATATCCCAGGAGCCCCAGAAAAATTCCATGTAGCAAAACCCAGTAGGGGTTTCAAGTACTCTCCTGTAGATTGTAACAAGTACCGAGCTGCTACAGTGATTCGAAGCATAAGAGCTTGAAAATTGTTCTACTATGCCTTTTCTTTCGGAAAGGCGGCGTAGCTCAGTGGTAGAGCCTTATGTACACATCTAATGGCGACGCTGTTGTCAGTGGTTTCGAATCGAATATATATATATATATATATATATATATATATATATATATATATATATATATATATATATATATATATATATATATATATATATATATATATTATATATATATATATATATATATATATATATATATATATATATATATATATATATATACCTGTGACTCGTAATAAAGTCAGAGATTTGCTCGGGCGAATATTTTTAGGCCCACTCCCTGCCCATTCTCTTTGATCTTACATAACAAAGCCCATACCCGCCAGTGATTTTTTTTTTTTTTTTTAAATTTGGACTCACCCATACTCGTTTCGTGATTTCTAAAAATATATTCGGGCCGCCCATAGCCGCCCGTTGACTTATAAAATGCTTTTTTGGAGCTCACTCACATTCTGCCCCAGTCGATTTTCTTTAATGAAATTAAGTTTAGTAGAATGCTAACTATAAAATTACCTACAACAATTAACATTTTCATGACAATTGTTTTCAGAACTCACAATAATCATGGTTTAAAAAACCATATAAACAAGTATATTTTGAATTCAATTAGTCATATTCAACAGAAAAGTGAACTCTATATTCAATCAAAAGTATTTCATTCCTAAAGATTCAATTTTGGGAAATGTCATTATAACTTTGCCACTGACCAGTCGTCAGCTGCTTATTTAACCGAAATTGAAAGACTTACTGAATGAATTGTCCCTCCTTCAAGAAAAACAGCTTAATTATTAACCTCTAGGCTGAAAGATAAAAATCTATTTCATCGCTCATCAAAAGTGTCATTTTCCCGCAGAGGTGACCTGATTTTGGTGGAATACGTATTTTTTTAATGCCATATCTTGGGTCTTCTCATCGAATTTGATTGTACCCAGTATAGTCCATGAGAAATGCGATTGTTTCTCCATAGCTTTAAACGCAGTCTCAAATGTTGGTGTGTACAACGGGAATGTTTATGGAACAGTTCCTGTTGATCACAGAGCACTTGCGAGATGATCATAAAGACATAAAAATTGTGATTAATTTAAACAAACATCACGAGCATTAACTAGATCATTTGTGTGGATCTCTTACCCTTCAGTATTTTTTTTAATATTGTCCAGCCCACCCGTTAGCATTGTCTGTCCAGCCCGTTAATATTTATGAGTCATTCTGTCCCCCCCCCCATACCCGACAGTGGGACGGGCCGTACACGAGCTAACGGGTTTGTCCGTATCCGTGCATGTTTCTAAGTCGTATATGTATTAGTGAAATAACAGTGTCTTAATTTTGCCAGTACCAATTAACTGACATTGATTGCAAGCAATCCAGTAGCGAAAAGTAATAATATATAATTAAAAGAGTTAATTTAAGTTTTTGCTTCAGGTCATTTGGAAAAAATATCTACTTGTTTTCCATCACTTGGGAATAATCAATCATTAACATTTTATCTTTTTTATCAATAATAATATCAAGGAAATTTAATTTACTTTCACAATTTCTATCTGTTTGTTATAGTAAACTTTAGATATACATAAGCAAAATAAAAAATCTAAAGTGCTTTGGTAACAGAAGTAACCGGACCATTGAATTGGTTCTTTTAAAAAGCACAACTTAAAAATTGGTTCATGTCCCCTGAACAGCGTAGTCCATCCTCTTGTTCAATGATATAGTTTAAAATTCTCCCTATCGAAGTATGACAAAAAATTATTATGAAATCTTTACTAATGAAACACCTTTATCAGATCAGCACTTGAAATATGTGACTCATAAATTCAAGAACTTGATAATCCAATTCAGATCAAAAAATAGACTTTCACTAATCAAGAGCAAATCTGACCTTATTTTCTTGCCGAAAACGAATTGTCTGTGTTCATAAGAAATTCAGAAAATTATTTTTAGGTTTTGATACTTTACAAAACTTTGATCCTTATTATATGTTTACAGCATAGTAATAGTCAGAGTAGTCAATGCAGTGAGTATATATATATATATATATATATATATATATATATATATATATATATATATATATATATATATATATATATATATATATATATATATATATATATATATATATATATATATATATATATATATATATATATATATATATATATATATATATATATATATATATATATATATATATATATATATATATATATATATATATATATATATATATATATATATATTATATATAGGTTGATAAGAAAAAAAGTTTACGAAGGCAGAGTACAAGCTCACTAGACAAGATTTGAGAATTGCAATTGAATTGAGATACCGGTTCGGACCCTATGCCTTGTTAATTTAAAATTTAGAGAGAGAGAGAGAGAGAGAGAGAGAGAGAGAGAGAGAGAGAGAGAGAGAGAGAGAGAGAGAGAGAGAGAGAGAGAGAGAGAGAGAGAGAGAATGGCATTTTTAGTTATGGACTCCCAAGTAAGGTTGGAGGAGAAAGAGGGAAAATTTTTCACTCAAAGTATTATTAAATAGGAAAAAAAGAAACGAAATGTTGCATGATTATAAAAATGGGTAGGAAATAGGAAGTTTATAGAAAGGTGAGCCTGAATAAAACTTAAATTTTGGGAAAGTGTAAATTTTTCAGCACATGAAATGATAAGTTTTAGAGAGATAAGATTGAGTATAAGAAAGAAAATTCAGTTGCAGGAAAAAAAATTATTATAAATAAATAATATTTAAGAAAAAGGAAATGAATCTAACGTCTGTATTTTTTTTTACACATCACCACCGCTCACAGCTCTACTCAAGGAGGAGATGTTAAGGCAATAAAAATAAAAAAACAAGTCTCACAACGCAAATTTCGCAGGTGAGCGCAGGTGTGGGCTTTAAAGTATCTGAGATTAAATTCAGGTAGGAAACACAGAAGATGGAAGAGAATCCACAAAACAAGGGTGGCTGGAAAGAAGGAGGAACCACAGCGGACA
Source organism: Armadillidium nasatum (assembly GCA_009176605.1). Classification (NCBI taxonomy): domain Eukaryota; kingdom Metazoa; phylum Arthropoda; class Malacostraca; order Isopoda; family Armadillidiidae; genus Armadillidium; species Armadillidium nasatum. Next base: position 28,251 of record SEYY01004690.1, read on the forward strand.
AACCTGGAGTTGCCTATGCTCATACAGAATTTATGGGCTGATAATGTACCCCTTGTGCTACGAGGCAGCCGTAAAGGTGGAGGTATAAGAGTAGACATTTTGATAAAGATAAAGGGTCAAATGAACTAGAAGGAACAGAACAGTTTATAAGTCTTTTAACCTTTGACAAAGAAAGAGGGTGAAGCCAGAGCCACCTCAGATATATGCAGTTCTCCATACAAGGGCGGATGAAGTCCTTATATAATTAGAGTAACTGAAAAGAAGAAGAAAATTCTAGCAGTCTAAACCGAACTCCCAGCTTCTTTGAAGCAGCCCTAGAAACCTTTGTAATGTGAGGTTTCCATGACATTTTTTGGTTTATGTGAAGGCCAAAGATGTTTATATAATTAACAGGACAAAAATTAGAACAATCTAAAGAAATAGAAAATTAGATTTCTAGAATTTTCTAGAAGTTGGGTTTTTAAAGAGTTAACTTTCTCATGGTTGAGACGACCCCACTGTGAAGTTCTATCCAGATCAGCAAGAATGGAATCGGAGAGATGAAGACGAGAGGTAACTCTAGATGCGAAGGAGTGAGAAGTGTTGAAATGATTAGAAGAATGGAGAGTCGAGTCATCGGCATGTGAAAGGATATGGATAGATGAACAGCTGAGGATCATTAATGAAAAGTAGGAATAGAGTAGGAGACAAGACAGAACCCTAAGGAACACCACTATTGACAGAAAAGGAAGAAGAAGTTACACCATCAACAACAGCCGAAATGGAACGATTAAAAAGAAGCTGGACATAAGTAAGCAAAGAGAAGGAAGAAACCCTAAGGAGGAGAGCTTGGAAAACAGTGAGGCATGCCATACCCGGTCAAACGCCTTAGACATATCAAACTCCACCACACAAGTCTCCCCAAGGTCCATGAGGGCAGAAGACCATAAATCTGTAAAATAGGGAAGTATATCACCAGTAGACTTCGAAAGCCGAAAGCCGAAAGCCAAAGCCAAATTGATGATCAGAAAGAAGGGAATAAGCTTCCAGATGATCTAAGAAGTGAGTTGAGAAGAATTTCAAAGATCTTAGACAGAATACAAGTGAGAGCTACGGGACGATAGTTAAAAGATCAGAGAGGTCACCTTTCTTTGGGGAATTGGTTAGACTAATGCGCGCTTCCAACATTGAGAGAAAGTACTAGTATTGGGGCATAGAGAGAATTTTTGAATGAAAGACGGAGCCAGCTCAGAAGCGCACCAACTTAAAACACGGGAGGGAATACCATCTGACCTACCTAACGTTCATAGATTTCAGAAGCAACAAAGCTATCAGAGCAAATAAGATTAGGAAAGGAAGATTTACAGAAGTTGTTACAAATGTTTTTTGACAAGAGGCCAGAAAGATTTATCAGTAGGAGAATTTAGGAGCTCAGCACACCTTCTTTTGGTGAAAACCAGCTTTCCTTGTCGAAGAATATCCCTGCAACGATTCCGAGCTGAATGAAAATAAGCGAGAGTGATAGAGGAAGGAGAATTTTTCCACTCCTGATAAGCGATGTCTCTAGCCTGAATGATATGATAGCAAGTACGATCCATATATATAGAGAAAATGATTTAGAGGAAGAAGAAGTGAATCTGATCATCCCATCAACGATTACGGCCCCCACCTTATCGGCAGAGACCGAAGCGTCGTCAGAAACAAAGCAGTCCCTCCAGAGATAGTTAGCGTAGAAGCATAGCTAAGCTCCTCAGTCAGTTCGATCAAAGTAAAAAAAAAAATTGCGCTTGAGGCAGGGTGGAGCAGTTGGAGAGAAAGCATGAAAATTAAGAGAAATTAGATTGTGGTCAAAATTACCAATAGTGGGAAGACACCATATTTATTAAGAGAAGGACTAGTAGTGAAACAAAAGTCAAGTTTTCAAGAATTGGTTGGAACGATCCGGAATGTATGTTAACTCGTTAATCAGTTGCTCCAAATCGTTGAGAATGCTGAACGATTCTGTCTTCTCTCCTCCTCGATCAGTATGAGAGGAACCCAAGTGTTGTGTACGTTGAAATCCCCTAAATAGAGGACCTCAGAATTTGGATGTGAAGATGTAAGAGTTTCACGAGAAGTAGTTAGGTACTCAAAAAAGGTAGAAAAATCTGTTTTATTGTGAGAATAGTAGCAGAAGCACAAGATTATTGCAGTGGAAGAAAGAAAGATTTTAGGCCACAGAACATCGAAGTTAGGAGATTCAAGATTTTCAAGATTGTTACCCGAGTGTTAGTGTTTACGTAAGCAAATAAAAATAAAAAACGGAAATTATGAAATAAGTTATAGTTAGATATATTAAAAAAAGTTAGAGGAGGAATCCTTAGAAACCCGATAGCATAGATTAAACTTTTTACCATTAAACTATAATTGTAATAATATTGTTCAACAATCATTGTGTTGAGGAAACAAAAGGAGCTAATCTTTACTAATTCGAAAACACTGAAAATTTCAGTTTTGTTCTAATTGCCATTCTCTTGTCATACATTTTTAGTTTATTATAAAAAATCTCCAGGAAGTTTGTTAATAGCACAGATAACTTCTATTTCAATTCAATTTCTGAGAAGTGAAAATTTCTTCAAGGAAGCGTTCAGTTACTTCAAATGTGAAAATGGCATTTTTCTTGAATTTAGGCTGTAAACTGAGGGATATTGACAAAATGTGATCACCATACGTGTGCTGCACTACTTTTTCATCTAAAGGGAAAGGATGTCATGTCATTTATAGGAGTTCCCAAGTTTTGTAGGAAGCTTAACAGTTCCGGAAATTATTTCTTTATGGTGCCACCTATGGGGGAAAAAGATATGTCCATATGGAAAAAATCAACACTTCTGTGTTATTAATATTTTCTGCTATTAGCCTGGTCTTCATGGCCAAAAACTTCCTGTTATACCTCCTGGCAATTTTTCTTTTAATTCTGAAGAAGTTAAGAGCAAAGGGATATTCACTGATGCTTCAAAGGCAATTTTTAAAAAAGATTCTTACACAATGAAAGTTGCCTTCCATTCCTGTAATAGATGCAATCGGCACTAAAAAAATGAATACAAATATGAACAGCATCCTGATAAGAGTAGAATCCAAGAAATAATACAGGGAAGTTTGCTGTGATTTCAAGGTAATTGCCTTTTTATTAGGAATGCAAACAGTTTGCCGTGCCATAATGATAGAGTGATTGACTCAAATGATTGAAGGTAGCAGTTCGATCCCATATGCGGATCGTAGGTAGAAATTACCTAGAAAAGTTACTCTCCTCGAAAAGGGCAATGTCCTTAAGATGTAAACTTTTTATTAAAAAAAGGCTGCCCCAAGTATAACGGTGACTGGGATAACCGTGCCAGAGCCTAACATTATTTTGCTCCCTCACTACTTGTTCAGGTACTTATGTCAAAATTTCCCGAACTCAGACTCACAAATCTGGCAATTTTTAAAGACCATAAATTGAAGCAATAGATACAATGATATAGCAGCATGAAATTTTTTAAATAGGTTTCGAATGTGTTTCTAGCAAATTTCAATGCTGATAATTTGAGAGTATTTCATGTTCCGGTGTCATGTTGCTGAGGTAAGATGTGTCACAGAAAATGCAATTTTTGAAAACACTAGATTTTTTCAATGATTTCAAAAATTATGATGACGTGCGAGACGAAATATGGTTGACGCTTCTATGAAAATATATCGGTGGTAAAGCACAAAGAGAAATGGAGCGCCGCCATTTTTGGTGTTATTGCTCGATAATGAAAAGGAGTTTTCCTGAAACAGAATATATACAGGTAAAGGAAACTTTGTTTAGATGAATAATTTTGTACTCATATTTTTTGTACATATAATTCTGAAAATGTTTTTATCTGGAAGACAAGAGTTAATTAATCAGCTGAAGCATCATTCTTGTCTTCAATGACCTAAAAAGTACAAATATATGCTCACTAAGAGAGGTACAGTTTAATTAAAGATATTAAATTTTTATCAATAAAACATTCAATTTTCCAATGTTCGTTGACCACGTAATACTTTTAGAGAGTGCCTTATTATTTCTCAAAAATTCAAACACATTTCTTTGAAATAAATAGCACACATATATGCTAAGTGTCTTAAAGAAAGAAAACGGCAGGACGTTTTCATACTAAGGTTTCAAAACTGAAAAGGTTTATTGGTAGTTTCACTGGTGTGGTCTTTGAGGCAAACGGTAAATATTTTCTTTTAAAGATGACTGTAGTAATATAAACAATAAAGTAGTA
>SEYY01004690.1:35000-54520 GCA_009176605.1 Armadillidium nasatum
TTAGAGGGGAATTTCTGACACATATTCTGTAAGCAAGCACTGTCCTTGTCGTGGGCTTTCTGAAATTGCTTAATAATGTCCAATTAATTTTGAAGTGAAGGAAGCAGTACATTTTTCGGATCGACAAGCGGTTCGTGGAGTACATTTTTGGTACTAGGAGCAATAGTTTTTCGTAGGGGCCACTGTTTCCTTTTCCAACGATTTTTTTGTCACGACTATCCAATTCGCATAAAAAAAACGGATATTTTGTATATCCAGCCTAAAGTCCTAGTACCATACCTATAACCTTCAAATCTCCACACAGAAGCCATCCGTTATCATTATGCTTAACTTTCTCCAGCATAAATGCAATATTTTTTTATGTTTCTATCAAATGTACAGAGAGTGCTACAGGAATTGATGGAAGTAAATTACCATTATGAAGTACCACACCTTTTAAGTACTCGAATCTATAAAGTCTCCATTCTGAGGGCTGATGATTATATATTCCGAAATAAGTCATTAGGCCATGAAAATTATTGCAGTACACTAGATGATCTTAATTGAAGAGTTGTTTTTCGAAACTAGTATTTTATCGTTTTAAAAAAAAGGGAAAAATTCTTTTCCTGGATTTGCAATCTCTCTAAGAGTGTTTAAAAGTTAGATGGAGAAGGTGCTAGTCCCAGTGAAGGGGTGAATCCCTACCTGTGTGTTTAAATAAAGCTCAAGGACTAGCATTGAAACCAACGAACCAAAAAAAAATGTTCTTTTAGAGCCTTCAAAGAGGGGTATTTTTAAAAGCAGATGGAGAAAGCTGTTGGTCCCACCATGCAAATGTTGTTCCTGGTGATAACATATATTTGCTTTTCAACCGCGAGCCAAGAAGTTCAGCTTTGTCTTTTGACAAATACAAATCGCTCACTAAATCATTTGGTTGAAGAACTACTATCATCTTCCTCGCAAGTAAAATCATCATTTCCATCACTACTTTCACCTAAAATTAATCCATCGTGTGACTCATACTCTGTCTCTAGTAACGAGGGTGGAAACGAAGAGGTATTGATTCACTAGGAGGTACAAGTCGGACTGAGGAGGGTAGGTTGGGATATATTTTCCATATTTTTTTTTTTTACATTATATCCACGTACAGAAATAACAATCATCGTAGTGGTTCTTGGTTCTCTCCAAGCCACTGGAATAACAAAGGGCATAAAGGGTTTCTTACCTTTACTCTAATGTTTTAACACATCAAAGCACTTTCGGCATACTGTATGAGGTGCCCATGTCTTATCTTGATCACTTAACTGCACAAAGGAATAAGCATAGTACGCTTAACAAAGTCTAATAGTTTGTCTTTGCTTTACAACGCAGTAATGTCCACAAATATAACAAAATATATTTGTATCTTTTACACATGAACGTGAAGCCATATTTTTTACTACAACCAAACACAAATAGTGAAATGACGTGAAAGCATCAACATACGCTATAGAACCGAGTCATCAATCACAGTCTTTCATCAGCTCAAACGAACAAATATACGAACGAATACGTCTCCATGGTAACGATAAGAACATGTTCCAGAATACGCGCACTTACGTTTAGCATTTTTATTAAATGGTTTTAAATATGTAATTACTCATTGCACAAAAACAACACGTGATAGCGTCGAAAATACGTCTAAAAACACCATAGCATATCAAAACGAGAAATTTAATGCTGACCAATATATATATATATATATATATATATATATATATATATATATATATATATATATATATATATATATATATATATATATATATATATATATATATATATATATATATATATATAATATATATATATATATATATATATACTAATATAATATATAAATATATATATAATATATATATATATATATATATAATATATATATATATATATATATATATATATATATATATATATATATATATATATATATATATATATATATATATATATATATATATATATATATATATATATATATATATATATATATATATATATATATATATATATATATATAATATATATATATATATATATATATATATATATATATATATATATATATATATATATATATATATTATATATATATATATAATATATATATATATATATATATATATATATATATATATATATATATATATATATATATATATATATATATATATATAATATATTATATATATATATATATATAATATATATATTATATATATATATATATATATATATATTATTTATATATTATATATTTATATATATATATATATATTATAAATTATATTATATATATATATATATATATATATATATATATATATATATATATATATATATATATAATATATATATATATATATATATATATATATATATATATATATATATATATATATATATATATATATATATATATATATATATATATATATATATATATATAATATATATATATATATATATATATATATATATATATATATATTATATATATATATATATATATATATATATATATATATATATATATATATATATATATATATATATATATATATATATATATATATATATATATATATATTATATATATATATATATAATATAATATATAAATATATATATATATATATATATTATATATATATATATATATATATATATATATATATATATATATATATATATATATATATATATATATATATATATATATATATATATATATATATATATATATATATATATATATATATATATATATATATATATTATATATATATATATATATATATATATATATATATATATATTATATATATTATATATAAATATAATATAAATAAATTATAAAAAAAAAAATAAAAAATTCTAATTTAAAAACAATAATTAAAAAAATAAATAATATAAACCTAATTAAAACAATTATAAAACTAAAAAAAGATAAAATAACATAAGAACGCTAGCTTTCGAAGCCATATCCATATTTCCTTGTTCAAGCGAATCGATTAAAAGAATGAAGAAGCAAATAATAATAATAATAATAATAATAATAATAATAATAATAATAATAATAATAATAATAATAATAATAATAATAATAAAAAATAAAAAAAAAATAAAAAATTGTCAACTGTGTCAAAAAAACAAATCCGAAACAGTCAAAAGTATCTTTTTAAATGCTGGAACATCTTTTAAAATATTATTTGATACAGAGTCCAAGTAAAAGGTTCCTCTGCTATTATTTATATTGTCTGTATTATTAATAATGAATGATTCTAATAATTTTCTTGAAGTGTTATCTTGAACAATTGCAATTGAAGAAAAATCACTCATGTTTATACGATGATTTTCAGTTCTTCTGTGATGTGTTAATGATTAATTCTGATCATCTATTCTAAGACCATATTTGTTTCTATCATCAAGTTAAAGATTAAATCGGATTACATAAGAAAAATTAATCTTTTACTTGATGATAGAAATACATATTTGGAATTAAATCACAATCCTCTTAAAAATTCTCAAGCCAATTTTAACAATCTTACGTGGTCAAGCTGAAAAGATTGGTTTGTTAAGTCTTTTTTACCAATATTGTCTTATTTTTATGGCTTCCCATGCTACACAAACCAGAAATTCCTTTGCGTACTATTATTTCCAATGTAGAATGTGTCACATATAAATTGTCTTCTTGGGTGGCTAAGGAACTGTCTATTTTGGCTGGGAATATTTCTGGTTGTCATCTTAAAAATTCTGAGGATTTTATAGAAAAGTTGAACGGATTAAATTTTGGAAGTAATAAATATGCTAGTTACGATGTTGCATTACTATTCACGAATGTCCCAACAGAATTAACTATGGAAATATTAAAGGAATATGTTGACGAGCATGAAATTGTTTTTTCAGTCCCTTTTGAAATTCTGAGGGGTCTTATTGACCTGCTTTCTTTGAGTTTAACGGTCGATTCTTTAAGCAAACTAGGGGTCTAAGTATGGGCTCCCCCCTCTCTCCAGGTTCTTAGCAACATATTTATGAAGATGTTTGAAAGGAAATATTTGAAAGGGATTTTTGATGATTTCAATATTACCTGGCTGAGATATGTTGATGATATTTTTGCGACTTGGAATGGTAACATGTCCCCCGATGCTTTACTCGAAATAATAAATAATTTCGTCACTACTATAAAGTTTACTGTTGAAAAACAGCAAAATAATAAATTGTCATTTTTAGATGTTACGTTAAATGTTTCCAACACAGGTTTCGTAGAATTTAATGTATATAGAAAGGCAACTCATGTCAATTTGTACGTCCACTGGTTCTCGTCTCATTCATCATATGTCAAAAAAGGGTATTGTTTTTGGACAATATTTGCGCGTTTTGCGAATATGTAGCTCACATTTCTTGGATTGCGAGCTGAACTTTATTAAAAAAAAATTTATAATCTTGAAATGTCCAATCTATATAATAATAAGGGCATTAACGAAGGCGAAAAGAACGTTTTATGCTCCAAGGAAGAAAGAATCTTTAATATAAAGAATGTTTTAGTTTATCCTGGTGAAATGAACGATATTAAAGAGTTTAAAAGATATGTTCCTAAAGGCGTAAATTTAGTTCAATCTGTACCTTGTACGTTAAAAAAGATTCTGAAACCTACATTGAAAGAAAATAAATGAAAATATGTGTTTATAAAATAAAATGTAGAAATTAATTATGAAATATATGTGAGAGAGACAACAGATTTTAATAGACGTAATTATCAACATTCGTACAGTCTCAGAATAGATGATCAGAATTAATCATTAACACATCACAGAAGAACTGAAAATCATCGTATAAACATGAGTGATTTTTCTTCAATTGCAATTGTTCAAGATAACACTTCAAGAAAATTATTAGAATCATTCATTATTAATAATACAGACAATATAAATAATAGCAGAGGAACCTTTTACTTGGACTCTGTATCAAATAATATTTTAAAAGATGTTCCAGCATTTAAAAAGATACTTTTGACTGTTTCGGATTAGTATTTTTGACACAGTTGCCATTTTTTTTTTTTTTTTTTGAATAGTTTGCATTTAGATCACTTGTTTCTTGATTCTCTTAATCGATTCACTTGAACAAGGAAGTCTGGATATGGCTTCGAAAGCTAGCGTTCATTTGTTATTTTCTCTTCTTTTAATTTTTTAATTGTTTTAATTAGGTTTATTAAATTATTTATTTCTTTAATTATTTTTTAAAATAGTTTTTCGGGAAATTTTTTGCGTAATATATATATATATATATATATATATATATATATATATATATATATATATATATATATATATATATATATATATATATATATATATATATATATATATATCTATATATATATATATATATATATATATATATATATACTTATATATAATTCTTACAATTAAACCATTGATCTTTGTATTCAAAAGTTGGCATAGATTTCCTTGAATATAATTATGACATTCAGAATATATTTAAGTCTGTTTTCATAGCCAATTCGATCTTCTGAGGCTCTAGTGACTAAGCTATTTGCTCGTTCCACCCCTTGGGTGTGACAAGGATTAGGAGGAAGTTCGATGGGTTTTATCATAGCTTGAAGTAGATCTTCATTTGAAAAATCTTGTAATAGTTATGGGGAAGTGACGGTTTCATTGATTCAGTCGATCATCTCAGTATAAGCATTAGCATTGAAATTAAAATTATTTTGGCAAGTCAAAGTTTCTTATTGGTCCTCTTCTTGTTCTTGCATTTATTAAACGATCAACAGCTGTCTTTCTAATTTCTACCCTACGATCTGTGATCATTGAAATCAAAATGTTTTTTTGATGAGCAAAGTAAGCATTGTTCCTGAGAGCATTTTCCATGATTATGCGGCTCCTGTTGAAAGAAATTTAGTAATAAAAATTCATAGCTCCGTCTGTAGATTTTGGATGTGATTTAATCCAGAATCAACCTTCAATCAATACTTCTAATATGATCATAATTTAATCCTAGAGATTTTTTTCTAGGCTTGTTGTTGAAACATATAACCGGAGGATTCTATTAGCTATTGTGAGCCTTCTTGCATGATGCAAAGCTCCTGGAGATTTTAAGGCCAACTCCTTTGAAATGGTGCCAGATTTTATTCTAACGCACATCTTGTAGAGATATTTTTTATTTTTACTAAGATCTTTAACTATATCTTCAGGAACCTCAATTTCACGTTGCACAGGTGTAAATTCAACGATTTTTGCTTGCGTTAAATCGTAACTTATTTTATTTCCGATCAAACCTTCGAATCTTTTCGGACCCATTGTTTTGCCATCAATACTTTTGAATACATGTCTAAAGGGTAATTCATTAACATGCAGAAGGCATATTAGCCACGAAGAGGCCTCTCAATGTGAATTTCAATTAATTTTATTATACCACCTATACGTCCTGTGTTTACAACAACTATTCCGTCACAGATAATTGTTTTAAGTGAATTAAAACTATGTGTATCAGGAAGAAAGGTGACTAATTCATCTGCTATCTATGCATCGAGCGCTTCCGTTGTCAGGAGTGATGTGATCCATGTAGATATCACCAGGTTCTTTAACAACAACGTTGTGTTCTTCATGTTCTGTCCCTGTAAGTGTTTTAGTTTGATTTTTTCTTCCATCAAAACCCATGAACATAATATTTTGGAGTTGAAACTTGTGTAAAGTCTCTTTTCTCAGTCCGACTTTTTTCCTTTCCCTTTCTACTTTCTTTCTATCTAGCATATTGCCTTGGTTGAGGATCCCCATATCTTACAAAGCAGCATTAACAATTGCAGCAGCAGCCCTACTACTTACGCGGTATCTCTCTGCTGTCACAGACAATTTATCATATGTAAATCTGTTTTGATTGTTTTCTCGTAATTCGAAATCTAGAAGAAAAGACGAATCACTTCTTGTCTCACTTTCAATAGTTTCGTAAATGTCGTCAGAAGAATCAGAGTTACTATATGCAGAACTACTAGCAAAAGCACTATATGACATTTTTACACGTTCAAGGTTTTCATATCTTTCAAGAGTTCTTTTTATTGCTGCAAAGTAGTGACCCTATTTATTGCACGAAGCTGATTAATTCTTTGTTTTTTTTCAATCAAACGATTCCCACTCGATCATTGGAATTCGAATATCACATCTACAATCTGTTCTGCTGATTTCCTTATCAAAAACATGTACATATATATCAAAGTCTTTTTAATAAAAATTTTATTTCTTTGTTTGATTGGAACTTTATTGAGTTTGGTAGCTGACATTATCAAGCGTTCAACTTTCATAGCAATTGCCTCGAACGATATATAAGGAAATGAAAACACATTCCAAATGTGTTCGACATCATTTGCTACTATTCTGTAACATTCTTTTGCCGTTGTTGTGCCCTTCGATTTCATTTCTTCTCTATTCCTTATAAATAAGTAATGACGAAAGACATCAGCCTTCGAAGGGATCATCGAGGTTGGAAAGGATGTCGACTGATCAAATGAGGCATTGTGAGTTTTACTTCTAGTCGACATTTTCATTATTATTATTATTATTATTATTATTCTTATTATTATTATTATTATTATTATTATTATTATTATTATTATTATTATTATTATTATTATTATTATATTAGATAGTGAAAAATATTTACAATTAGACTTTATCTGAAAAAGGAAAAAAAAAGTTTGTAAGCATATAAATAACATCCATCGAAACTTAATATATTTAGGTTTGTTTGAAAATCAATGGACATTATATGTACCCCTGTGATCTTTGGTCAGTGGTACTGCCAATGGTCACTTGTCAAGTGTTCATTACTCTCAAAGGCATATTAGAAGATAACATTCATTAATTAAAACCTACCAAGCCCAATGGCTTTAAGTTCAAACTAGTTGTTTGCAATCACCTACGAACCCAAGACAAAAGGGGGGTGGACATGCGAGGGACACAGTTGATCGCATATGATTCACATTTTACCACATTACTCACGACGACGTATGGAACTAAGTGCAAAGTGTGAAATTATAAAAAAAAAAAGAATATTATATATGTTTCGACCCTCCCTAATTATATATATATATATATATATATATATATATATATATATATATATATATATATATATATATATATATATATATATATATATATAGTGTGTGTGTGTGTGTGTGTGTGTGTTTCTGGGTGTCTGTGTGTGATCTATTTAGGTAGTTTGGTTGTCGACTTTTTAAATATTTCTGCGTAATGAATGTGTGTGTCTATTTAAAGAATTGTTGTTTGCAGGATGAAGAATGGTTTTATAGATTGTTGCTGTAATATGAAGTTGACGATAATTGTAGATCTTAGTAGGTATCTTATATGATTTGTAGAGCTTTGTGGTGGGGTGCACTGGGTTTAGAAACATAAATTTTGGGAACCACATAAGGGATACCATCAGAGCCGTACTTCTTTCTAGTGTTAAACTCAGATAAGAGAAATGACATCTTAAGAGGAAAGTACAATTTTAGGCATAAATGAGTTGGAGGGGGTTGAAGGAGGAGGAATAGCTCCGGAATCGTCTAAGGTTGAATTAGAGGCAAATGTTTGAGCGAAGATTTCAGCTTTAATATATGCCAAAACGGCAGTTATGCCATCAGAAGATAATAGAGAAAGAGATGGTGAAAAAGCAAAGTTAAAGATGATATATATTTTTTTTTTTTTTGCAAAATGCCAGAAAGAGTGTGAGGAAGAGGAACCCGAAAGATTATTGCATTTTCGACGGAGATAAGAGGTTTTCGTATCACGAAGAATAGATTTTGTAATATTCCGGAATGAAATATAAGTTGCATGAGTTTCTGGAGTTTGAAGACGACGGTAATCCCTGAAGGAAGCATACTAATGGCGAGTAGCACGAGAGCAAGCAGAGTTAAACAAAGGATTGCTAAGTTTAGTAGAAGGGAAAGAATATAGAATGTAGCATTCCAAGTCACCTCGGTTGTTATAATGGGACCCATCCCATTAAAACAAAAATCATTCTATTGAAAATCAGAGAAGTACAACCGCAAGTCAAACCAATAAGCAGCACCTAAGTGCCTGAAACGTCTCCTCACCGAAGATTGGGGCCGTTCTTGCGGAAGACTTGAAGAGGCAGTACAAGAAACTGAGATAAGAAGGTAGTTGGATGAATCCCAGAGGAGGAACAAGTTTAATAAAGATCAAATATATTGGGTTCATCACCAAGACGGTCAGGGATACGGGTAGAGAGTTACATTAACTGCTCAAGGTGATTCTGGATTGAAAAGTAATAGGCTAGTTCACCAGCTGGATTCTGAGAACTACAGTAGATGAAAGGCATTGGCAGTTTGTGAAAGTTTAAATAACATAAAACGATGATTTCAGATAAAGGTGAAGAAGAAATGATGCCCTCTATTTTAAGGATAAGACAGTCGAAATTTTTTTAATAGTCCGTAGAGTTATAAAGTAGACAGGACAAATAAATTTAGTTTGAAATTGTAAGAGAGCTTGAGCCATAAATTGGAAAATGCAGAAGACTCCAAATTAGATAAACGAGAACAGACAACACATCTTTGCTCAGCCTTTGCCTGAAAATTAAGGATAGAGACAGTAGGAGGAAACAGAGTAGGGTTTGCTGTCAGAGCATTCACGCACCTGAGTTTCAGTTAAGAATAAGAGATGAAGTTTAGAAGAAGAGAGGTTGCGTACGAGAAAGTGGAAATTAGACAAGAGATAGAAAATGCTGCAGAAATTAATGAAAAAAAGAGATCATGCTCCAGGGCAATCTGGCTTAAGGTCTTGGTGGCACCAATCCCATCATCTGAGGCCGCCAACTCCCAAGTGATAAATCGGTGGATGAGAGGCTATTTTTGGATAATACCTTATATTCTTCTATTTTTGGCGATTTTTTAATTTTTAAAAAGGTAATGTACGAGTAAGCGCTTGTAAATTTGTAGAGCATATGTGAAAAAGTGGAAAGGTAGTGGGAGCATAGGCACTACTAAATGGGTCAAGGGTACACTAGAGACCCTCTGAGAAGCTGAAACGAGAAAAGTCACGAACCAAAGGGCAAAGAAGTGAAACGGAATGGTCTAGCCCACCCTATCATCCGTGGGTGAAATATATTATATATATATATATATATATATATATATATATATATATATATATATATATATATATATATATATATATATATATATATATATATATATATATATATATAAATATATATATAATAAAATTGAGCAAGTTATAATCCCTTATTCTTTATCAATGGCTGACGTTAAATATGTTTTGAACGGATCTTTTCTTTATAACACTTTTTTTGTTCAATTTTTTTCTTTTTTTTTTCTTCCATATTTGAAGCTTTTGGCTCCAATTAGCAAAATGTTCTCCTCCCGCCCCCCTCCCTCCGCCACCTCAATCGTTTTTGGCTCTAAACAGAAACCAAATATAACTTTTATGGAACTGAACGAGATAAGATTGAAGGAATGCTGTAAAATAATTTTCGAGAGAAACCAAATGCTCCTTATTTGATATAACAGGTACTGTTATATATATATATATATATATATATATATATATATATATATATATATATATATATATATATATATATATATATATATATATATATATATATATATATATATATATATATATATATATATATTATAACCCAACTGTTACAATTAATAATGTTACCTTTGAAGTTGCAAAATGAATAAAATATCTCTGTTTTATTATATGCGATATTTTAAAGCATTATGCACATGTTGATTATTTATGTACAAAGCTTGCTAGATTTGTTTGTATATCATAAATTGAAAAATTATTTTGATTTACGAACAGCAAAAACCTTCTATTTTTCTAATGTGACTTCCTTGTTGACTTATGGCATTGTTTTTTGGTGGAGTAGCGTTTTACGACCACATTATGTGATAGGCTGCAAATTCTTCAGAATAAGGTAGTAAGGAATCTCTTTCTCATTTCGTTCATTATGAGCATACTATTGATATTTACAAGCAATTATTAATACAGAGGATAGTTGACATTTATAAATTAAAAGTAGCATTGCCAATTTTAAAGGTAAAAATGTCCCAGCAATGTCCATTTGTGTATAGGAACATGTATCATTTTGTATATGAGCATAAATATATACCAAGAGGTAGCCTTGATATTGTTTGCCCAATGCCTCTTTCTGTTTCTGTTAAGAGTAACTTTGCTTACCAGGATGATAGAATATGGAATAATATACCTGTTGAACTAAGAAAAAGCTCTCAGTTACATGTATTTAAACAATTTAAAGAATTACTTGTTAGCAAAGTATTAATTATTGTGTTACTTGTTGCTCTGCTATTTTATTTAGTTGCCTTAAGAATTTTTTTTCACAATAGACTTGTCTTTTTAAAATGAAATATGGATTATAATTTATTTTATTCTACTTATATAAAATTTTTGTTTTGTATTCATAAATTGTAAGTATTTTGGCTATAAATATTATCATTATCATATATTATATATAATAAAATATATATATATATATATATATATATATATATATATATATATATATATATATATATATATATATATATATATATATATATATATATATATATATATATATAAAGTTATAAAGTGTTACTATCCATAAAACAGTGCAGAAGATAGTTATTTTTATTAACAGTTTTATTCGTAGTATAACTATATTCAAAGTTTATGTATTTAAAAAATATTAATATAATAATAATATTCAAATAATGTGATAAAGTCAGTTTGGAGATAATTTTAATACATATATTATCAGCGTTTTTTGAATGATTTTATTTCATTAATTTTTATAATCGGTAGATGATATAACATTCCTTTTACCGACATTTGAATTTTCCAATTTTGTGTTCTTATTGTGCGTCTCTTTTTTTTAGCACATAAAAATTAATTAATATCAAAATTAATTCAAAATTCATTAAAATCTGTCATTCCATTAACAGATTAAATAAATAGTACTTTATATTAACCAACCTAAGTTGCTTTATAAGCCGAAGAATATAAATCAATTTGAGAGAACAAGTTTTACCTAACGCCATCTGGCAGCAAATCAAAGCATTTAATTAATTAGGAGCTCGTTTTGCTTACCGCGACATTGCGAGCATTGAACATTACCTTTGTAGAAGCAAAACCTTCGTCTTCTTTTTTATACGCAGTAAAATGCTCTATGAAATTGCTCGTAAATATGAGAAAATCGTTATCCAATCGTGATTACAATTCGCCTTAATGTTTATGAGTTCTTATAACGAATTCACAAGCATTATTCAGTCCATAACTGACTTTGTAAATTTTCAAAAATCAGTCCCACGCAATATATATATATATATAATAATATATATATATATATATATATATATATATATATATATATATATATATATATATATATATAATAATATATATATATATATATATATATATATATATATATAATCACCGTTTCTCGTATTACTTCAAGGTGGGTGCTGGTGCCCTTATGGCTATTAACTTATCGTTATATTTCAAGGAGAGAAAAAAAATTGTTAGAAGAGGTTTCCAGCTCCTTTGCTACAGACAAATAAATATTTCTTCATAAGACTTGACTTTTTAAGAGAAGTTAACTTCGTTGCTGACAGATATTTAAAGTTTAATTTTTTTTTTTTTTTTTTTTTTTTTTTGTTTTTTTTTTTTTTGTTACTTAAAGGAATGTTCCTCCTACTCGGTTTAGAAAATTAAATAAATTTTTATTTAAATTTGTAAAATATTTTCTTGGTAATTGCCCTTATATTGCAGGTAATTCTTCCCTCTTCAGAAGCAATTTTTTTTTCTTTTTTTTTTAATAAACAAATCTTGGAGATTTTTTTTAACTTTGTTTCTGTGATTCTCTCATTTTCTTCATCTTTTTCATTCCCCTTCCAATTTTGGTTCGTCCCAACTCTATCACAATTAATAAATAATTAAAAAATGTATTAATAATATATAATATATATATATATATAATATATATATATATATATATATATATATTATATATATATATATATATATATATATATATATATAGTATTTCGGAATTCGAGGAATTGAGAAATTTGCTGGATTCGGATTCGATTTGGCTTCGAATGTTCCGGGTTCTGATTTAAGAAATTACAAAATTATCTGGATTCAGATTCGATTCAGACTTGAATTGAAGGTTCTAGATACAAATTCGGATTCGGATTCCAAAAATTGCAAAATTAGCTGGATTCGAGTTCGAAGGTTCCGGATTCGGATTGGAATTCTTTTATTTGTGGCAACATTAATTAAAATATAAAAAAGCAACGTCAATTTTTCTATCTTATTTTTATAAGATACAATGTTAAATAAATAGTCAGTTTTAGAGAAGAGAAATATTTTTTTTTATTAATTAAAAATCAGAGATTTATTTCTACTATACTATAACTAAAACTTGAAAGATTGTGGGACATTTGATCAGAACCAATGTATTAATTCGTATTAATTCTGGTATCCATAGGAAAAGTAGAACATTTTTTTAAAAACTTTTTTGGCAAACAGCCACCACTCACACTTTTCAAGAAAGAGGCACACACATGGGAAAGAAAACACTCAAACACAGACCTAACGAACATCCCTCAGGTAGGCACAGACGGAAGCCTTAAAGAGAGGAAGATTAAATACAGGAGGAAAAATATATGATGGTAGAGATTTCCACAGAACAGAGGTGGCTGGAAAGAAGGAGGCATCACAACTGGCTATCCTGGGGTTTCCTACATGCACACAAATTAATGCGAAAGCATGGCACCCATTATGCAACCAAGACAACGCAACAGTGGAAGAATGCGAGAGGTCAATTCCCTCAAGCACTTGCCATTGTAGTACCTATAGAAAAGAGATAGTGCGCCAACGTCACGTCGTAGAGATAGGGGGTCAGAAGAGTTTGAAAGTAGGAGACAGTTTATTAATCTTTTAGCTTTAGACTCAACCCTATCCAGAAGAGAGGAGCCGGAGCCCCCCCCTCCCCAAATGTGAGAACAGTACTCAATACAAGGTGGAATAAAACCCTTATATATTTGGGGTAAATGTTCAGAAGAAAAAAAATTTCGCAACCTGAACATAACTCCCAGCTCCTTAGAGGCCGCTTTTGCAACCATCGTGATATGTGGTTTCCAAGACAATTTATTGTTTATGTTTAGACCAAGAATGTTAATGTTGTTTACAGGTGAGAAGGGAGAGCCATCGAAAAGGATAATAAAGTTGGGAGGTGTTTTTGAGAGGGAGATGTGAAGAAGTTGAGTTTTTGAAGTGCTGAATTTCATAAGTTTGCTATGACCCCACCGGGAAATCCATCTAGATCGGCAAGAATTGAATCGGAAAGTTAAAGACGAGAAGCAACTCTAGAAGCAAAAGAAGGAGCAGATTTGAAATGAGTAGAATGTAGAGTTGAGGCATCAGCATAAGAGTGACCAGAGTTAGAAGTACAGTTGAGAAGATCGTTAATGAAAAGTAAGAATAAAGTTGGATATAAAACAGAACCCTGAGGAACACCGCAGTTGACAGAAAAAGAGGTTACTCCATCAACAACAGCGGAAGTGGAACGACCTGAGAGAAAACTAAACAATAGTAAGCAAAGAGAAGCAGAAAAACCAAAGGAAGGGAGCCTGTAGAGCAGCGACGCATGTCATACCCGGTCAAAAGCCTTGGATATATCAAGCGCCACCACACCAGACTCCCCAAAGGCCCTAAGGGTAGAAGACTATAGATAAGTAAGATAGAAAAGTATGTCAAAAGTTGACCTCGAACGTCGAAAGTCATACTGTTGATCTGAGAGATAGAATGGACTCCAAATGATCCATGAAATGAGAGTTAAGGAGAGTAACAAAAATTATAGACAGAGCACAAGTGAGAGCTGTAGGTCGATAGTTGGAAGGGTCAAAGTGGCTACCTTTTTTCGGGATCGGCTGAATAAATGCGAGCTTCCAGCATTGAGGAAAAGTATTAGTGTCAAGGTATAGAGAGTTAGAGAGTAGAGATGAACGAGGACAGGCGCTAACTCGGTAGCACACTCTCTCGGAACACAAGGGTGAATGCTATCCGGGTCACTGGCCTTCCTGACGTTCATAGATTTCAGAATCCCATGAGTAATTAAGGTAGGGATGGGACATTTGAGAGGGGAGTAGGAGGAGGTATGTCAGAATCGAGCAGAGTGGAATTAGATGAGAAAGGAGCTGAGAGATTAGCCTTTCAGAGGGATATTAGCTACAGAACCAGAGAGCGAAGAGGAGGAAAGGCAGATTTACAGAAGTTTTAGAATTTTTTGACAGAGGCCAGAAATTTTATCAGGAGAGCCATGGAGGTCAGCGCACTTCCTTTTGGGAAAGTAGCTTAGTCTGTGAAAAACATCCAGCAACGATTCCTGAATGAAAACGAGAGTAAGGAAGGAGAGTTTTTCCATTCACGTAAGTATTGTCTCTCCCTGAAGAACAAGAAAACAGTTGCCATCGAACATGGATTTTGAAGTGAAAGATTTAGTTGAGATGGAAAGAATCTGCCCATTCGTCAAGGATACGGCCCTACCTTTTCAGCAGAGACAGAAGCGTCCCCATACAAAACAGATCACTCCAATGATAGTTAAAAAAGCGCATGCCCCAATTATCCAGATTAAAGTGCCAGAAGACGTTTAGGGTATGTGGATCAGAGAAAGATTATAATAAGAGCTATAAATTATATCAGGTTAAATAGGAGGGAATGGTGTTTTAAACTAGAATGTGAAACAAAATCAAGTGTGTTCAAGAACTGTTAGGGCGTCTGGATGTGTGTGGGTTCCCTAATCAACTGCTCCAATTGAATGTTTTGCTGCTTCCCACTGTTCAGGACAACCATCATGTGGTGTACGTTGAAATTCCCTAAATAGAGGACTTCGCATTTGGATGAGAAGAAGTAACAGTCTCGAGAGAAATAGTAAAATATTGAAAAAAAAACTGGAAAATCTGTTCCATTAGGGGAGCAATAGCAGAAATATGAAATAATTGTAGTAGAGGAAGAGAGATTTTTAGCCACAAACATCGAAATTAGGATATTCAAGATTTACGAGACGTGTCACATGAGTTTTAATGTTAATATAGGCACATATTCCACCATTTAGTTAGAAATTTTGAAAAAAAGTTGTAGTTAGAGCGTTAAAATTGCTAGAGAAAGAATCCCTGTCCAGATGGGTCTCAAACAGAAGCAAAAGGTTAGGACGAGAGTTAGTGAGGTGATGTTCAACAGATTCAATATTAGAGCGAAGACCACGGAGGTTGGCAAAGTCATTCGAAGAATCACACACGAAATCACCCCCACTCACACACAACCTCACAAACACTTAAAAACACATCCTCACATACACACAGACACACGAACATTCACATACTCATACTTAAGGTAAGACGGAAACCTAAAACAGAATTTAAGGAACGTACAACAGTTACATTAAACAATTAAGCAATTAAAAAATAAAAATAAAAAATTAAATTAAATTAACAAATAGATATATTGTATTGAAAGAAAACTAGTTGAAACATAGCTTAAATTCCTCGTTGTAAAAAATTGCCGAAAACTAAAATTTTTCATTCGTCTGAAGTTCGTAGCGTGAATTTATATTACTAAAAAACGCAAACACAGAAAAAGAAACAAAGAAAAAAACACTAACACTTTTAATAATAATATTAACTAAACTAATAAAACACAAGTTAAAACACTTAAAAATTAAATAGGTCAACAATTGTAACAGTCTAAAACCAAAATTAAAATACAAAACAATTAAAACGAGAAAACACAAGGCTTCCTTACGCACATCCACACTTAGCCGAAGCGAACAATAAACATGGTTTAATCATAGCTAAATCATGGTTTATATCTTGAATAAAAGAAAAAGATTGAATATACTGACCATTCTCTGAGAGAATCAATTCGGTTATATGCTTTCGACGCTCAGAGATAACTCTCCTGCCGAAATAGTAATATTTCCATATAATATCAAAGTACATCCACATTCCACAAGCTAGACAAGTTTGCAACTCTTGAGTACCATAACAGCGTCCCTACCAAAGCAGGGACGTTCTTGCGGAGGACTTGAAGGAACAGTATACAGAGATAAGAAGATAATCAGAGAAACGCATAGGCGAAAAAATAATTTAATAGGATAAAGTTAAGAAAAATTTAAGGGCAGGATCCATTTTCAAAACTTTTTTTTTATTATTTGAGCTATTGAGCTGAAATTTACAATGTATATGCATTTTTCCCCGCTGAAAACAGTCGATTTCTGACGTTTTTCTGAGTTTCTAACGGTTTAGCAGTTATAGGGGGTCAAAATTCAAAAAGAGATTAAATAGAAGTGGTAAAATAGTGGTCAGAATGATCCAAAAACTCCCCTGTACATTCTTAGCCCCAATTTCTACAAATTAGAAACAAAACATTTGGAAAAGTACTGATAGTTATTGATTATAGAAGTTCAAATTTTTTTTGAAAAAAAAATTGAAAAAACATAAATTTATTAAAAAAAATTTTTTTTTTTTTTTTAAAATTAAATTGTTTAGAGGAGGGATGGATCTAAAACTTTTATTTAGGACACTTTTAAAAACTAATTGTTTGATTCGAGATACAGCCTCTCAAAATTTGGAAAATTTGAAATTTCGTCGAAAATTCGGCCATTTTCGATAAGCTGTATCTCGAATTAGACAAATAGATTTTAAAGTGTTTTAAATAATGTTTAGATCTATCCCTCCTCTAAAAATATCCAAATTTCAAAGAAAAAAAATCCAAATTTTTTTTTTTTTAAATTTTTTTTTCCGAAAAAAAAAAAATTTTAAAATTGGAAAAAAAATTTTGACACCTGGTCAGTAAGGGCATATAACCTGTTTTCTGTTATGCACACATCAAAACTCTGTAAGAATTTTGTAGCCAATAGATTTATGAATATACACACCAAATTTCAGACCAAAAACATTTTTTAGGCGTCCTCACCGTAGATTTAAACTTACCCTAAATTTAGAAATTGCTTCTAAACTTTAAATCCCTCGTAAAAACGTTAGGAATGGAGTTTTTTCGTCGGGAAAAAGCTATATATACTGAAATTTTCAGGAGAATCGGATAAAAAATTTTTTTTTTTCAACAATGGATCCAATCGTTAAGAAAAATTTTTGCGCTCTTTGTCAACTACAAAAGTTTATATATTGTTGCGAATTTTCTTACCAAAATTAAAACCAGACATTGGATTTTTATCTCTAAGGATGTAAATGAGTGGCTTTGAGAGTTTTTTACCCCTCTTTGTGGCCGAGAACACACTCAAATTCAATTTTTATATATATTCATATATAACTACATAAATTTAATTATTGTATCCTGCTTTGGATCCATATTTTACAAAAACGCCTTCCAAAATGACAGTACAAAAATTTTACCAATTTTACAGTATTTTTTCCTTCTTTGGCTTAGAACTTTTCATAAATTCATTTGCCTCGTTTTTAATAACAGATTCGTATTCAGGAGTTTATTACTTTTGATTGATATGTCACAACCCCCCATTCCAGATATATATATATATATATATAATATATATATATATATATATATATATATATATATATATTATATATTATATATATATATATATATATATATATATATATATATATATATATAATATATATATTACAGATCGCCACCAACACGGGCAGAGCCCTTTTCAAGGAGGGGGCACACACAAGGGGGAGAAAACTCATTCAAACACATACCTAACGCACACCCTCAGGTGGGCACAACGGAAAGCCTTGAAGAGTGGAAGATTAATACAGGAGGAAAAATAAAATGGTAGAGAGTTCCACAAATAGAGTGGCTGGGAAGAAGGAGGCACCACACGGGCTAGCCTGGGGTTTCCTACATCCACACAAAATTGGTGCGAAAGCAGGGCACCCCTTGTGCAACGAGGACGACGCAACGGTGGGGATGCGAGAGGCCAATTCCCTCGAGCACCTGCCATTGTAGTACCTATAGAAAAGAGATAGTGCACCAACGTCACGTCGCAGAGATAAGGGATCAAGAGAGTTTGAAAGTAGGGGCAGTTTTTAATCTTTTAGCTTTAGACTCAACCCTATCCAAAAGAGAGGGAGCCGGAGCCCCCCCAAATGTAGAACAGTACTCCATAAAGGGCGAATAAGACCCTTATATATTGGAGCAACCGCTAAGAAGAAAAAAATTCTCGCAACCTGAACAGAATTCCCAGCTTCTTAGAGGCCGCTTTAACAACCATTGTGATATGTGGTTTCCAAGACAGTTTGTTGTTTATGTTTAGACCAAGAATGTTAATGTTATTTACAGGTGAGACGGGAGAGCCATCGAAGAGGATAGGAAAGTTGGGAGGTATTTTTTGAGAGGGAGATGTGAAGAAGTTGAGTTTTTAAAGAGTTGAACTTC
>SEYY01004691.1:7500-20000 GCA_009176605.1 Armadillidium nasatum
ACCTGAAGTCATTGACATTTGTAAACGAACAATTCTAAATATATAAACGTTTAATTTTTTTTCATGAAGCTCATAATATATATATATATATATATATATATATATATATATATATATATATATATATATATATATATATATATATATATATATATATATATATATATATATATATATATATATATATATATATATATATATATATATATATATATATATATATATATATATATATATATAATATATATATATATATATATATATATATATATATATATATATATATATATATATATATATATATATATATATATATATATATATATATATATATATATATATATATATATATATATATATATATATTATATATATATATATATATTTTTTTTTTACAGAACGCCACCACTCACGGGCAGAGCCCTTTTCAAGGAGGGGGCACACACACATGCACAAAGCTCATTCAAACACACACACACCTAACGCACAGCCCTCAGGTGGGCGCAGACGGAAGCCTTGAAGAGTGGAAGATTAAATACAGGAGGAAAAATAGATGATGGTAGAGAGTTCCACAGAATAGAGGTGGCTGGAAAGAAGGAGGTACCACAACGGGCTAGCCTGGGATTTCCTACGTCCACACAAAATTGGTGCGAAAGCAGGGCACCCCTTGTGCAACGAGGACGACGCAACGGTGGAGGAATGCGAGAGGTCCAATTCCCTCGAGCACCTGCCATTGTAGTACCTGTAGAAAAGAGATAGCGCGCCAACGTCACGTCGCAGAGACATTGGGTCAAGTGAGTTTGAAAGTAGGGGACAGTTTATTAATCTCTTAGCTTTTGACTCAACCCTATCCAGAAGAGAGGAGGAGCCGGAGCCCCCCAAAATGTGAGAACAGTACTCCATACAAGGACGAATAAGACCCTTATATATTTGGAGTAACTGCTCAGAAGAAAAAAATTCTCGCAATCTGAACAGGACTCCCAGCTTCTTAGAGGCCGCTTTAGCAACCATTGTAATATGTGGTTTCCAAGACAGTTTGTTGTTTATGTTTAGACCAAGAATGTTAATGTTATTTACAGGTGAGACGGGAGAGCCATCGAAGAGGATAGGAAAGTTAGGAGGTGTTTTTGAGAGGGAGATGTGAAGAAGTTGAGTTTTTAAAGAGTTGAATTTTACAAGGTTGCTATGACCCCACCGGGAAATTTCCATCCAGATCGGCAAGAATGGAATCGGAAAGTTGAAGACGAGAAGCAAGTCTAGAAGCAAAAGAGGGAGCAGATTTGAAATGAGTAGAAGAATGTAGAGTTGAGTCATCAGCATAAGAGTGAACAGAGTTAGAAGTGCAGTTGAGGAGATCGTTAATGAAAAGTAAGAATAAAGTTGGAGATAAAACGGAACCCTGGGGAACACCACAGTTGACAGAAAAGGAGGAAGAGGTCGCTCCATCTACAAGAGCTGAAATGGAACGATCTGAGAGAAAACTAGACAAGAGTGAGCAAAGAGAAGGAGGAAACCCAAAGGAAGGGAGCTTTGAGAGCAGCGACGCATGCCATTCCCGTTCAAAAGCCTTGGATATGTCAAGCGCCACCACAAAAGACTCCCCGAAGTCCCTAAGGGCAGAAGACCATAGATCAGTAAGATAGGGGAGTATGTCACCAGTTGACCTCGAGCGTCGAAAGCCATACTGGTGATCAGAAAGAAGAGAATGAGACTCCAAATGATCCAGGAAATGAGAGTTGAGGAGAGTTTCAAAAATTTTAGACAGAACACAAGTGAGAGCTATAGGTCGATAGTTAGAAGGGTCAGAACGACTACCTTTTTTCGGGATTGGCTGAACAAATGCACGCTTCCAGCATTGAGGAAAAGTATTAGTATTAAGGCATAGAGAGTAGAGCTGAACGAGGACAGGCGCTAACTCGGAAGCACACTCCCTCAGAACACGAGGGGGAATGCCGTCCGGGCCGCTGGCCTTCCTGACGTTCACAGATTTCAGGATCCCATGCACCAGATCATGTGTAATTACAGGTAGAGACATGGGACACCTGAGAGGAGAAGGAGTAGGAGGAGGGATGCCAGAATCGAGCAGGGTGGAATTAGATGAAAAAAGGAGGCCGAAAAGATTAGCCTTTTCAGAAGGAGTATTAGCTACAGAACCATCAGAGCGAATAAGAGGAGGAAAGGCAGATTTACAGAAGTTGTTAGAGATATTTTTGACAAGAGGCCAGAAATTTTTATCAGTAGGAGAGCCATGGAGGTCAGCGCACTTCCTTTTTATGAAAGTACGCTTAGTCCGTCGAAGAACATCCCTGCAACAATTCCGAGCTGAATGAAAATTAGCAAGAGTGATAGGAGAAGGAGAGTTTTTCCATTCACGATAAGCATTGTCTCTCTCCCGAAGGGCAAGAGAACAATTGCCATCGAACCATGGATTTTGAGGAGAAAAAGATTTAGTTGAAGATGGAATAAATCTGCTCATAATATATATATATATATATATATATATATATATATATATATATATATATATATATATATATATATATATATATATATATATATATATATATATATATATATATATATATATATATATATATATATATATGAGCAGATTTATTCATCTTCAATAATATATATATATATATATATATATATATATATATATATATATATATATATATATATATATATATATATATATATATATATATATATATATATATATATATATATATATATATATATATATATATATATATATATATATATATATATATATATATATATATATATATATATATATATATATATATATATATATATATATATATATATATATATATATATATATATATATATTGTTTCCTAGCTTACTTAGTTCGACTTATCACAACCTGAACGACCGAGGTTTGCCGTGTGATGCATGCCTAACTGATTGATGGAACGCTGCCGTACGATACAGCCTTACTGCCATATTACACCATATATACTTTATATATATAAATATATATATATATATATATATATATATATATTATATATATATATATATATATATATATATATATATATATATATATATATATATATATATACCAAATGAGCATTATCAAGTGTTCCGATTTCGAATATTTAGATTAAAATTTCAAATTATTTCCTGAAAATGACAAGAACCGGGTGTTTTTTAACTAAATCCTTTATAAAATATATAATAATTTATATTTTTTTCTTTTTTCTTTCTAAAACAAATGCAAGAGTCTAAAGAACGTAGCATACAAAAAATCAGCTGTGGGTAATGTAATTTAATGCTTGCCAAAAGTCATCTGAAATTTTGAAGATTTTATTTTTCGCAAATTTTTGATCTTAAGTTAGTTTTATTATTATCCGCAATATATTTTGGGATGAAACTTCGTGAAAAACTTCCTCTGTCTCTAATTAAGTAAAAAAGGTTTGAAAAACATATATGATTTCATATTTTTTTTTCAGAGAATATTTTTCTTTGAAAATGTTATTTCGAGAAAAAATTCCATTATACGAGTCATATTATGTAGTTTCAAGGTCATCATTCTACATAGGTTATTTTAAAAGTTTTTTTCTCATCAACTGTTTCGAATTACGAAAAATTAATTACAAATTTGGAATCAGCCTAGATTTTACTAAAGACTGCTGAAAAAAACAGATTGGGGAAATTTTTACTTCTCAAAACAGGGAAAGTTTTTCAACCCCCCAAAATAGGAGGGATGTGTTTATGGGGGATCCCCTTAAAAGTATAAGCAGATGCATTATAAGTTAGAAAAAGATCAAGAAAGTAGGGTTTATCTCCAAGGATATAAGGGATACGCGTAGGGGACTGCATCAGTTGTTCAAATTCATTGCCTTTTAAAAAGAGCAAAGTACGTTATCAGATGGATCAGTGATTTATAGGAAAGCTATAAACATTTAAACATTTAAAACTCCTAAAATGGATTTTTTTAAGAATGGAGGAGGAGGAATGTGTTTTAAGTTGAAAACTAGACGATTGAATAATTTAAGTTCGTCAGTTATATTTGGAGATAAATAAATAGTTCAAAAATATTTTCGCAGATTGACATGAGAGATGAAACCAAAAAGTAAAAGAAATCAGACGGCTTTAAATATGGAACAACAATAACAAACAACATCATCTCTGACATAGACACAACCACTTTTGGAAGTGAAATTTTCGCTGTCAGAGTTTTAAGTTCACGAATATTCCAGAAATCAGTGTGAAAAGAGATAGGCTATCCATCGGGACATCTAGGAAGATCATTGACAGGACGACTCGCATAACCAGAGTCCATAAACTTTGAAACTGTGGATGTGGTTGGAGGACAATAGAACAAGTTTTGGGTACACGCTCATGAACTCTGAGGCTTCCTTTACTGAGCCATAATTAAAATAATTTAGATGAAAGTCGTAAATGTAAGCGTGCTGAAATATTTTGTGTTGGGTGGTTGAAAACACTATAGAAGCTCGGTAGATGCTGTCTCGTATAAAACAAGGCATGAGGGGAATGTTCTCCATGAAATTAGTCTCAAAGAGAGAGATATACATGGCAACATTAGCCAATGAATGTACAGAAATTTCCAGCTTATTGTGACATTCTCTGTAAATGTGCCCCATATGATGCCAAATTCAAGGTCATTCGACAGGTGTCACTTTGAAAGGCTATCCTACATGAACAATTGGTTTATGACCCAGCTGCATACCACTCTTACAGCACTTTCTCTGCATTTATATATATATATATATATATATATATATATATATATATATATATATATATATATATATATATATATATATATATATATATATATATATATATATATACCAATCTAAAAACCATTAAATAAAATAAAAACAACATTTTAAATTCTAGTTTAATTAATTACAATTCTAAGTTACCTGATCATTTCGTAAATAACTTAGTTGGGGTAAGTTTAATTCCAATGTTAAAGAAATGTTAGAATAAATATTATAATATGAAGTGTTAAAGTAAATTTTCGTTCTACTAGAAATTCAGTTTTAACTGTGTCTTTATATAAACCATATATTCCACATTAAAATAAAATAAAAAATGTGGGAGGAGTAAACTAAATAGTGATTGGCTAAATCTTTAAATGGCAAACCCATCACCGCCATTTTTTTAAAACATAAATATGTGTATCAGTAATTAGGGACGAACCTCTGATGACGACTGTACATATATTTTTATTTTTTTTCTTCTTCATATATTATCTTCTGCAACTAGCATTATGAAATATTATTGGATTGTTTAAACCTAAGAAAGTGTTTTACACATATAAATCAAATGCCGAAAGATTGCTTATATAGCTGAAATATTTTTATTTATTATAAAAATAAATTGGGTAAATAAAAATTCACTTAAATATAAATAATAGAAAATATATATACCTAAATATACCTTTTTAATTTAGTTATTGCTGAATTTTGAGAAAATGCTTATATTAAATTGTATTTCTTTATAAAACCGTATTTATTAAAGAAAATGATATTTAAATAATTATAATTATGTTAATCAGAAAACAATTTTTATAAAAAAATTGAGATTTATCTCTGATATGATTTTTACATAAATCAGATTAGAAAGGGTAATGTTGTTCTTACTCATTAACTGGTAATGTTGAGAGCTTACCTAAGAGTAATGTTGTTTCTTACTCAGGAATGTTGTTCTTGCAATATTAAAAGTAATGATGTTTCTTACTAAGCAATTTTGTCCTTGCAATGTTAAAAGTAATGTTGAAATCTTATGAAACAATGTCTCTCTTGCAATGTTGAAACCATACTAAAGTACTAAAAGAATTGGGTTGAACAACATATTCTTATTTATTTATACTATAGCGAAACTGATTCTTGTTGGTCAGCTGTTTTACATTGTAATAGTCTTGTATTGAAAAAGAACCTTAAATTCTAAACGCCTTATCCGAAGCACGGCTACCATAATTAACATATTATTAGTTTTTTTTTTGTAAATATTTGTAATAAAACGAATTAATAAAAAATAATCTTTAATTTCTGCCACATCTTTATTTGCATGGAATTGGTACTTATATAACTTTAAAAATTTACACTGGCGGCTATGGGGCGGGACTAGTGGACTAGTTAGAAACTCACATCTGGCCGGTAAAACTGCAAGATTTATGCGCAAAACGTAAATTTAGATCTATTAAAATAAGTTTATAATTAATAGAAACAGTCTGTGATATGTGAGATTAGTGAAGTACCATTGCAATAAATATTAAAGTAAATTATGTCATAAATGTGGCAGGAAGTGAAGTAAAGTAGACATTAAAATTGATTATAATATATTGTAACTTTAATATTAACGCAATTATTTAATAACTGAAAGGAATGTTAACAACGATATTTATATTTTTATCATGAGTATTGAAAGAATAAGATCTCTTAATGTTAACGATGTTGTCCCTCATTAGTACTTTAATTTATAAAAGATCCCGCTTTAAAGAATCTGTAAAGGAAAAATATGTACTCTTTATTTTACTTGAAATATATATTTCGATAGGCGACGATAAAATAACACTCTTTTCTATATCTCAAAAAGTAAAATATTTTAACGAGGTTGTATATTTTAATACGCATATTCATTTCAATTTAACTAATTGCTTCGTAAGTGAATGTATATTATTAACGAAAGACTTTAAATCGATACTAAAAACTGTCTATAGAGATTACCATATACTGATTAACGTTTCTGATTTAATGAAAATACCTACCTTTGGTCTTGTTGCGAGAATTGAGCATGTATCTTCTGGAATTACGTTTGGTTTGGAAATTCTTATATGGTTAATAGTCATAAGAAAGTAAGGAAAGAATTAAAGAAAGAAACCTATCTTATTTTAGTTATGGTCCAAGCAGAAGAGGTAAGTTTAAAAATTATCTAAAAATTAGTAGAACCTGATAGCGATTCCGATTTCGACTCTGAATAAGTGATATAGTCCATATGATAATAATAATAATAATAATAATAATAATAATAATAATAATAATAATAATAATAATAATAATAATAATAATAATAATAATAATAATAATTTAAGATCAAAAGGACATGTTCAGGATGTTTCACGAGTTCAAAAGAGACCTATTGAATATAAACTTGGAAATTTGGTTAGCCTAATATATGAAGTTTTCATTGTTTTAAATTTAAGAATGTTTTAAGAAAAGAACACGTAAATTATTAGGGAAACTTAATTAAAGGTAAAGAGATATTGAGAAATAATGTATTTAAAATATTTGTATGGTTAGAGTGAGAAATAATCTCATTCCGAAGAATAAATGTATTAGAAAATTATAAATTAGTTTTCGGAATAATAAAATGATAATTAATTTAAGATCGTTGCAACGATGAATGGAAAAATGAAGATTTTAGACAGAGCTCAACGAAGCTGCTTCTAGGTTTGTTTAGTCTTGCGGATGGCATGGTCTTTGCCATAAATTTCCTTACCGATTAGGTTCAAAATAGAACAGCTCCTTCGGGATGTCTATTGTAAGGCCGCTGAAATAGAACTATGGTGATTTAGGTACCAAAATGCACCATACTTCGGGACTAGGAAAATATTTTATTTGAGAAAAATTTTCTCTGGATAATTAATATTTAAGAATAATCATATTTATTGTCTGGTTTAATTTTGCCTTATTTAAAATGAATTAAGTAATATTATTTTTATTTCTCAAACTTCTTTTCTTTAATAATAATAATAATAATAATAATAATAATAATAATAATAATAATAATAATAATAATAATAAATAGATACTGATTTCATGCTACCTGATACTTTTTTATGAAAACTGTAAAAGAAATTGTTTCATATTCAGTAAGTTTAGAGATAATAATCAGATTCAAATTCATATAGATTGGTTGAAGGTGATTGAAATGCTAACTATTCTAAGGGTCTCAAGAACTAAGGAAAAAAACATTAGAGAATTTGAATTGAAACCTCGCTAACAAATAGAAGGAGAATAATAATAATAAAAAAAGGACCTACTGTAGGGAATTGACCCCTACTGAGTTTTAGTTGCATTTAGTTTTTATTGTAAATCTAATGCTCCCTCTTATTGCCCACGATTTCAGGGGTCTATTTGAGCAAATAATATTGGCCGGTAGACCTAGGTATTTTGGCCCTCATTGAAAACTGCTAAGTGTTCCTAGTGTTTCATGCGGAGAGGGAGAACTTCCCGTGAGTGCTTTGCAGTTGCGCAAGAAAATAATCCAGAGGTTGATAGATAAGCCGCAACGTTATAAGATCACACTCGGTGGTAAGATGAAGAGACAGCTAACATCCATGTTGCGATCGGGAGAATTCCCCATCATGCAGTCGTTGCTTGCGGCAAGCGACATTTATAAGGTTCGAATTTGGGTTCATTATGGAGGTACTGCGCCCCTAGTTTACGTTGGAGATTCGGCCATTGACGATGATCCCCTTTCAAGAGTGCATCTCCAATGCTTGGGTGGTGTGCATTTTAATCCCCTTTGTGAGAGCAGTGTTTTTGCTGGACAGGTGCTTGGAGGAGATGAGGAGAGGGTGGCGGAGGGTCCAACTAGAGAAAGTAAAGTGAGCGTGGATGCACCGGACGACGAAGTATTACTTGACTTAAACTTCTTTATGCGCGGCTTAGAAGAGAACGAGTTAGCCAGTCCAACTTGTGGGCATATGGGGAATGAAATCACCTGGACGTGGTTGAAAATCGGAAGCGGGAGGTTTTGTGCTCTTTTGGATACCGGAGCAATGATAAGTTTGATCTCGCAAACAGTATACGATTTTGCCAAAAGAGAGAGCACCATTATGAGGGAGAGAGAGGTATTAGTGAGAATCCGCGGTATGGGTCCGGCCATCTTGAACGCACATCTTGCAGTTGTGTTAAAAGTAGAGACTAAGTATGGACAGTTGGAGTTTCCTTTTGTAGTGTTGGAGTCAGAAATGCTTCCAACATGTTGCGTTCTGGGCATCAATTTCTTGGCTCAAACAAATGTGGAACTTGATTTTCGTCGGGCACGATTGGAAAGGTTTCCTGACGGAGTATTGGCGTGTCAAGGTACTGTGGAAAGTGCAGACAGTTCCTTTGATAGTGATTTAGAAGACGTAGGACGAAAAATCGGTAATAAACTTCTTGATGTGTCCCAGTTGTATAGAGTTCAGGAGGCAGATTTTGTAGTTCGAAGTGTAAAGAGAAGGATTCAGAACGGTCGAAACAAGTTGTCAGCGGGAGGAAGGTTGAAAGAATTTCGTCGTTATTGGCAGCACTTGAGGGTTGTTAATCAACTTCTGTTTTATCAACAGGGTGACGTAGCATTGCGGCTTGCAGTCGTCCCATTTAGGGTCCTTGTTCATTTGGCAGTATTGTTCCATCGCGAAATGGCCCATGTTGGCACTGCTAAGGTTCATGCCATGATGAGGAATTACATCTGGCATCCCTCGATTCTTCGCGTGGTAAAAGATGTGTGTACATCTTGTCCGCAGTGTCAAAAGTTTAAGATCGGGCATCAAATCGTGCAGCCGCCAACCCTAAAAATCATCACGTCTCGTCCATTCGAGCTGGTCGCCATGGACCTAATCGTTCTCCCAACTACGTCCAAGGGAAACATAGGGTGCTTGGTGGTTGTGGACCATTATAGTAAGTGGGTGTTGGCACGCCCCATTCGTGACAAGAGAGCGCAAACCATAGCTGCCGTAGTGGAGCGTGACATTCTTCCATCTTTGTTGCGGTTGCCTGAGAGGATTTTAACTGATAATGGACCAGAGTTTCGAGCCGGTGAATTTGAGAGCTTTCTCGAGCGTTATAATATTTTCCATGTTTTCACCAGTCCGCTCAGACCAGCGAGCAATGGAGCTATTGAACGAGTCAATAGGACGATGGGGGAGGTCTTGCGGAGTCTGGTTGAAGAACGACGAGAAGAGTGGGACTCCCTTTTAACTAAGGCACTCGTCACTTACAATTCCACAGTGCACAGTCAAACAGGGAAGACTCCGTCAGCACGATTATTAGAGGAGAATCATGAAAGGGGAATTGTTGCTCCCATCCCATTGCAAGAAAGAGAGAAGTGGGTTGAAGGGCATCCAAACTTTTGCCCCTTTCGCTTGGGTCAGTTAGTTTTGCGTAAGAAGGTGTCAAATGATAAAAGTGCTGTTCGAAAGCTGAAGGCAAAGTACTCTGGACCATATCGAATACAAAAAGTAAATGAAAATGGTGTCACATATCAGATTGTGGAATTGGGTATAGAGAATGCTGCGGTGCAAAGAGTGCATCATCGACATTTGAAGCCGTGGATTCAGCCCCCCAGATACCTAAGGGACTACTATGCCCTCGAGGTGAAGGCCGCTCAATCATCGGACGTGGATGGTGGGGGCGTTCCTGTGGCATTAGAGGAATCGGAAGAGTCCTTAGATAGTGAGTTGGAGTTTTCAGGCATATTTAATCCTCCGCGATTGCAATACCAGGGTGGCTACTGTGTCTCTGATAGAGTTGAAGAAAGGAGAGGTTACTGTGTCCAAAGTAGGGACGAAAACCAGAATAGTTTTCATTTCCTGAGTAAGGTTCAAGAAAGAGGAGGTTATCCGTACCGAGGTAGGGTTAAAAGATCGGGTGGTTACCGCACTACAAGAGAAGTTGCTTGCTCGAGTGATCGACTAATGAGTGACAGTGATGGAAGGACTGCAGAAGTTTCCTAATAATAGTGCTGGAAAAGCTTTTCGAGATTTCATTAGAGTGGTTGAAGAGTTATCTAAAGGAGTTAAGGATTTGTTTGGTTCAAGAGTTCGTCAGGCTGTGAGTTTCATGTGGGGAGACCTATTTCAAGAGTTGATTATCAGGAGTAATACATCATCAGATTCAGTCTTGGGAAGCTTATGTTTAGTTTGTCGAGATCAATTGGTTGGCCAGAATACAGTGAAAGACGTGGCTGTTCAGACAGAAATTTGGGATGAAGGGTTGTTTGACGAAGACCTGGATATCTCTAGAATATTACCGGAGCAGCAGTATAGAGTTTTAGATGAGTGTGACATAGAGAGGGAGGTGGACTTCGCTAAAGAGAGTGGAAGCGAAATATCTCCAGGATTACGAAGTGTAAAAGAATCCACCCGGTATGAAGAACTCGACCAGCCAGACATGGAAGTTGTTGAAACTGGAAGCGTAGCTCTTGCCAATTCAACAGTTGACAGATTGAGGGTGAAGCCGAGAGAATTTTATCGTTTAGAGTTTAGGGAAATTGAGGAGGAGCCGGAGCCGGAGCCGAAGCCGGAGGCTGAGTTAGAAGAGGGTAGGAAAAGAGAGATGCTGGGCTGTCTCGGAAATTGGGATCAGGATT
This sequence comes from Armadillidium nasatum, assembly GCA_009176605.1. Lineage (NCBI taxonomy): Eukaryota > Metazoa > Arthropoda > Malacostraca > Isopoda > Armadillidiidae > Armadillidium > Armadillidium nasatum. Next base: position 18,869 of record SEYY01004691.1, read on the forward strand.
GGACTATGAGTGAAATTTCTTTGTCGGGAGAGGAAGTAGAGCCGGAGAGCGCGAAGGAGGTTTCAGCTCGAATCGTAACACGTTCGAGGGGGCGAGCAATGGATTTACCTAACGTCCAAGCTCGCACCCTGGAATTTAAGCGAGGGCGTCCTCGTGGTCGGCCTAGGAAGAACACCCTATAGCGTTTTGAAGGGTCTCGCTTGTTGTTAGAAAGTGATGTTGGAGGTGGTGTGAGCTTCCTTGGCACGTGTTTGCTTGAATTTGATTTCGCTGAAAAGTTGTTTTAGTTTCCATTTTTCCTGCGCCTTGCTTGATTCTTTTTGCATTTTTCTTCCTGTAACTAATTGTCCTTGCTGCTTTTTACCACACTCTGCTTTTAAACCTGTGCCTACCTTGTTCGTGTAGCGTTTTCCTTTTCAGATTTAATTCACCAAGCAGATTTCTCTGCGAAACAATGAAATTCTTTTATGAAAGTGAAAAAAATGTTCACCATAATTGAATCGGTTGGACAAACTGATATATGGCAAAAGAAATAAGATGTAAGTGGTACCTCAAAATATCAATAGGGCCTGCATTCAACTCAAACGACCATTTATTCGTGTGTGCTCAAAGTGAAGGATATAAAATTGACTGCGATGAGTAATTGTGTCACGTTACAAGCAGCCTTTGTTTTAAAGATTGAGGCGAACCATTGCGAATAAGCAACAGAAAGCAACGGAACCATCCCTATAAAGCAATGAGAACACAATTGGAAGCAGGAGTTCAGTCGAGGATCGATCAGCTACCAGGATGTAGAGAAACGGCATGTAATTAACAATTGTAGAGAAAAAAAAATTTTTTAAAAAATAAAAAAAAAATAAAAAAATAATAAAAAAAAAAAAAAAAAAAAAAAAAAAAAAAAAAAAAAATAAAAATAAAAAAAAAAAAAAAAAACATATATAAGAAATAAATAAAATAAAATAAAATAAAATAAATAAAATATCATTATTAATGTTATTCTTCTATTATTATTGTAATTGCTATTACTGTTGTTGTTGTATGGTTATTTGTTTTTGTTATTATTATTATTATTATTATTATTATTATTATTATTATTATTATTATTATTATTATTATTATTATTATTATTATT
>SEYY01004691.1:27500-50000 GCA_009176605.1 Armadillidium nasatum
AAAATTCTCGCAACCTGAACAGAACTCCCAGCTTCTTAGAGGCCGCTTTAGCAACCATTGTGATATGTGGTTTCCAAGACAGTTTGTTGTTTATGTTTAGACCAAGAATGTTAATGTTATTTACAGGTGAGACGGGAGAGCCATCGAAGAGGATAGGAAAGTTAGGAGGTGTTTTTGAGAGGGAGATGTGAAGAAGTTGAGTTTTTAAAGAGTTGAATTTCACAAGGTTGCTATGACCCCACCGGGAAATTCCCATCCAGATCGGCAAGAATAGAATCGGAAAGTTGAAGACGAGAAGCAACTCTAGAAGCAAAAGAGGGAGCAGATTTGAAATGAGTAGAAGAATGTAGAGTTGAATCATCAGCATAAGAGTGAACAGAGTTAGAAGTGCAGTGGAGAAGATCGTTAATGAAAAGTAAGAATAAGGTTGGAGATAAAACAGAACCCTGAGGAACACCACAGTTGACAGAAAAGGAGGAAGAGGTCGCTCCATCTACAACTGCCGAAATGGAACGATCTGAGAGAAAACTAGACAAGAGTAAGCAAAGAGAAGGAGGAAACCCAAAGGAAGGGAGCTTAGAGAGTAGCGACGCATGCCATACCCGGTCGAAAAGCCTTGGATATGTCAAGCGCCACCACACAAGACTCCCCGAAATCCCTAAGGGCAGAAGACCATAGATCAGTAAGATAGGAAAGTATGTCACCAGTTGACCTCGAGCGACGAAAGCCATACTGGTGATCAGAGAGAAGAGAATGAGACTCCAAATGATCCAGGAAATGAGAGTTGAGGAGAGTTTCAAAAATTTTAGATAGAACACAAGTGAGAGCTATAGGTCGATAGTTAGAAGGGTCAGAACGGCTACCTTTTTTCGGGATCGGCTGAACAAACGCACGCTTCCAGCATAGAGGAAAAGTATTAGTATTAAGGCATAGAGAGTAGAGCTGAACGAGGACAGTGGCCAACTCGGAAGCACACTCCCTCAGAACACGAGGGGGAATGCCATCCGGGCCACTGGCCTTCCTGACGTTCATAGATTTCAGGATCCCATGCACCCGATCATGAGTAATTATAGGTAGAGGCATGGGACACCTGAGAGGAGAAGGAGTAGGAGGAGGGATGCCAGAATCGAGCAGGGTGGAATTAGATGAAAAAAGGAGGCCAAAGAGATTAGCCTTTTCAGAAGGAGTATTAGCTATAGAACCATCAGAGCGAATAAGAGGAGGAAAGGCAGATTTACAGAAGTTGTTAGAGATATTTTTGACAAGAGGCCAGAAATTTTTATCAGTAGGAGAGCCATGGAGGTCAGCGCACTTCCTTTTAATGAAAGTACGCTTAGTCCGTCGAAGAACATCCCTGCAACGATTCCGGGCTGAATGAAAATTAGCAAGAGTGATAGGAGAAGGAGAGTTTTTCCATTCACGATAAGCATTGTCTCTCTCCCGGAGGGCAAGAGAACAATTGCCATCGAACCAAGGATTTTGAGGAGAAAAAGATTTAGTTGAAGATGGAATGAATCTGCCCATCCCGTCAAGGATTACGGCCCCTACCTTTTCAGCAGAGACAGAAGCGTCCCCCGAGACAAAGCAAGATTCACTCCAATGATAGTTAGCAAAGAAGCGGCGCATTGCCCCCCAATTAGCCCGATTAAAGTGCCAGAAAGTACGTTTAGGGCATGGTGGAGCTGTTGGAGAGAAAGCATTATAACTAAGAGCTATAAGATTATGGTCAGAGTTACCAATAGGAGGGAAAATGGTGTATTTATAACTAGAAGGAGTAGTGGTGAAGCATAAATCAAGTGTATTCAAGAATTGGTTAGGACGATCTGGAATGTGTGTGGGTTCCCTAATCAACTGCTCCAGATCGTTAAGAATGCTGAATGATTGGCCTCCCTCCCACCTGTATCAGTATGAGAGGAACCCAACCACTCAGTGTGGTGTACGTTGAAATCCCCTAAATAGAGGACCTCAGCATTTGGATGAGAAGAAGTGACAGTCTCGTGAGTAGTAGTAAGATATTGAAAAAAGACTGGAAAATCTGTTCCATTAGGGGAGCAGTAGCAGAAACACAAGATAATTGTAGTAGTAGGAAGACAGATTTTAAGCCATAAAACATCGAAATTAGGAGATTCTAGATTTACGAGACGTGTCACAGGAGTGTTAATGTTAATATAGGCACAGACTCCTCCATTTAGACGGAAATTGTGAAAAAAGTTGTAGTTAGAGACATTAAGATTGCTAGAGAAAGAATCCCTGTCCAGCTGGGTCTCAGACAGAAGTAAAAGGTTAGGAAGAGAGGTAGTGAGGTAGTGTTCAACAGACGCGATATTAGAACGAAGGCCACGAACGTTAGCAAAGGTAATAGAAAGCCCCCGTCTACGCCCAGCCCCACGAACACTCAAATTAGGCATTCTAAGATATCTTAGAAATTATTTTTTTTAAGCGAGTAGAAAATTACTGATCATTTTGAAGAAGAAAATTACCTGTAGAATCAGTGGTCCTCCGGAATCTCCCTGACAAGTATCTTTACCGTTTCCATAAGCACATAACTGAGTATCTTGAATTTGTACCGCAGCATATGCATTCCATCGAGATTTACAAAGACTCTCTGACCAAATTTTAAGGTCAACATGCTGCAAAGTTTCTTCAATGTTAAGTGCGTTATAATCAGTATATCCCCATCCAGCGGCTAAAGACAAAAAAAAAAAAAAAAAAAAAAATGATTACTGTATATAATAAGAATATGTTACTCCTAATTATTCTAATTACAGTTGAGAAGTTGAGAGAGAGAAAAAAAGAGACAGGGAATAGTGAAGAAGAGAGAAGCAACTTTTTCCTTTTATGTAATTTTTTTAAGTTAATTGAGCAGGTGTTGTCAATGTTTACTGGAACGCTGTGATTCGGGGTTGGATATCAACAACAGGGACAACAATTAAAAAGAAAATAGCGAAAAATCTTTGATCATAATCTTGAACTTTAGATGCAATTCAGGGAGAAGGGCAAAAATGGCGTTGCTTTGAAATGATAAGAATCCTGTGAAGATCCATGGAAAATGGTTCAGTGCGGGATGTAACATAGATCATGGAAGGACTTTATCCTGGGATAATCAAAGCATTGCATCCCGCTAGGACATAATGAACGGACATGGGAATGTAAAAATGGTAAAACTATCAGTACATGGGTCTTCTTTCGACATGTGATAACTTTGTGTTACAATGATACACTCAATGAGATGGCGTGTTATAAGTCACCTGCAATAAATAACCAAGATCTAGCGAAGAATTTAACATTTCGCAGCATTTAATAAATTATTGTCAAATGTGGTAGTAGTTGTCAGTTGCTGGAATTAATCATCACAATATATCTAGAGTAAGAAATGATGCTACTAATAGATGTAGGGGCTGCTGTATGGTTAGTAGTTTTGTCAGTTTTTTTTTTATTTCCTGGATGCCGACATGAGATGGGATATAACAAAAGCTCATTAACTTCTTCCTTGTATGGAGCCAGAAGAAGAAATTTTGGATTACAGAGAACAGTGGATTTTAGCTGATATATTTTGGAGTATCTGCAATGCACGTGGAATTTGAGAAAATTATAAATGTCCAATCATTACTGAAAACCAAGAAAGGACTGCTCGTATAGGAATGTAGAGATATTAAACGAAGAAAGTCATAACCCACACGAAATGACAGTAAGCTAGGCGAAGAATCAGTATGTTGAGAAGAGGTGTCATTTCCTAAAGTGTGGAGGTATTATGAGAACATGTTGTTTTTGTCTTAGATATGGGATGATTACACCACCCTCCAACTCTAGCTCTAGTCTTCAAATGTAGACCATCATTTTTAATAAAGTCCAGAAGATCAAGGTAAGAGTTGAAGCTATGTCCATATATATATATATATATATATATATATATATATATATATATATATATATATATATATATATATATATATATATATATATATATATATATATATATATATATATATATCACTCTCATTATATAAATTGAAAATCGCTAGTGCGGTGAAGAGTTGAAACAGAGTTCTTTTATCTGCACCAAAATGTTGAAGAAAGGTAAAGCAAGAAGTTCAGAGAACGGTGACATCGAAATTTAAGAATTAAGAATATATGGAGGATAAGTGAAATTGTCTTTCATTATCATACCGAAGAATTTAACTGTGCCCCAAACCTAATGGACTAGCCTCACAGGGCTAGCTCAGGGGAAGTCTTTTTTTCTGCGAAAACCAAAAAGTCACGTGCGTTAAACTCTGTTGCGAGTGTGCGATTTATTTACTATAAGTTGAAGCTGGCGTTCTATATAGGAGAGTTTGGCTCTGGGTTCGTACAGCGCAATTTCGTCCACGTAAAGGAACCATTGAACAGGATGAAGTATATTGCTGAACCTCTTCATCCAAGACAAAATGTCTAGAAAAGGTGGTACTGCTGCGCACCACAGTCGTTATGTTTGACATTAGGATCTGTAGAAATAGAAATTGATCATTTAGGCACATATTCCATGTAAAATCGATTACCTTCTCAATATAAAATAATACAGCTAAACAATTTTATTGTTTGAAAAGGATTCAAAGATGTAGTGGAGAAAAACTTTTCAAGGGTTTCTAAAATAGGGAGAAGAAAATACATTCTCCCTATAATCTTTCAAGTACAGCAAGTTTTCGCAATAGAGTAAGTAAGTTTCTGTTTGAGTAATGCTTTTTTCAGGTTTAGGGATGGGAACAACGTTTTAAAGATTCAGGAGGACCGCCGAGCAATATGGGTGGAAATTACGGAGCATCTGATACGATTCACCCTGTGATCCTCGTTCCTCATTCATGCACAATTGAAGGGCCTCCAAAGATTTCCGCAAAGCGTAAATAGGTGACTGTAAGGATGTTTCATTTGATGTTACAGGAAATTCCAGGTCTTAAACTTGAGAGTGGAATGTGCGAAATAGTTCCCGGAATCGGAATTCACTTGAGCAGGCTGCAAAATGGTAGTATAGTTCTTCGGACAACATTCAATGTGAGGTGCAAAGGTTGTATCTAAAGATTGTAAGTAAGTTTCTACTTACTTTTTCATTCGCACCTCGGTTGCAAAACAGAACTACACCATATTTGATTCTTTTGAAAGCAAATAGCTTTCTGTTTTTTCGTTAAAATCTAGTTAGAAAATTTTTATAAATTAAATAGTAACCTCCTTTTTACCATTTCTTCGTATCAGTTGCTCCAATTATATAAAGGTCTCATCCACCCTTGTATGGAGTACTGTTCTCGCATTTGGGGGGGGCTTAAGTTTCACCTTTCTTTTGGACAGAGTTGAGTCTAATGCTAAAAGATTAATAAATTGTCCGCTACCTTCAGACTCCTGACCCTTTATCTTTGCGACGTGACGTTGGTGCACTATCTCTTTTCTATAGGTACTACAACGACAATTTCTAGAGGGAATTGACCTTTCTCATTCCACCACCACAGCGTCACACTGGCAGCACAAGGGGTGCCATGCTTTTACATGAATTTTGTATGAATGTATCAAACTCAGGCCTTGACCGTTGGGGTGCGTAATTCTTTCCATCCACTTCTGTTTTGTGGAACTCTTTGCTATCATCTGTTTTTCCTGCTGCATTTAATCTTCCTCTTTTCATGCCCTCCGTCTTTGGCTACTTGAGAAATTTGCGTTAGGCTGGGATTGGGTGGGTCTTCTTTTATTTTATATTTCTGCCCACTCCAAGAAAAGGGATCAGCCCGTGAGCCGTGGTAAACTATAAAAAATATCTACCGAATGTATTTTCTTATGCTACAAATTAAAATTAAAAATCAATCAACGGATTTATCTGTGTTGGGTGTCTTCAGTTTTCTTGCATTATTTTTCTGGTATGTTCGGGGATCTCACATTTCTTTTCCGTGGTGGACATTGTATCCTAGAGGAGGAGGAAGTCTCGGAGAAGGGATACTTGTCGAGAAGGACGTATCTGGCAGAGATTATCTTTACATCAAAATGTGGTTTATTTTCAATATTGATGACAAAATAGTTATGCATATTATCTATTTTCAATCTTAATTGCCAGAGAAATGTAAATGAACGTCACGCTAATCATCTTAACCAGTTCTTGAGCACACTTGATTTATACTTCACCACTACCCCTTCTAGATATAAATACACAATTTTCCACTTATCGGTAACTAAAACCATAATCATATAGTTATTAATTACAATGTTTTCTCTTCAACAGATCTACGTCCTAAACGTACTTTCTTGCACATTAATTGGAGCTAATTGGGGGGAAATTGGACTCTTCTTTGCAAACTACCATTGGAATGAATCCTGCTCTGGCTCGTGGGACGCTTCAACAAAATCTTTTACTCCTCAAAATCCATGGTTCAATAGCAATTGTTCTCTTGCCCTTTGGGAAAGATACAATACTCACCGTGAATGGAAAAAAACTCTCTTTCTTCTATCACACTTGCTAATTTTCATTCAGCTCAGAATCGTTGCAAGGATGTTCTTCGAAGGACTAAGTAACTCTCACTAAAAGAAAGTGCACTGAATTCCATGGTTCTCCTACAGATAAAAATTTCTGTTTTTTGCCAAAAATATCTCAAATAACTTCAGTAATTCTGCATTTCCTTTCCTTATTTGCACTGATGGTTCTGTAGCTAATATTCCCTCTGAAAAGGCTAATCTCTTTTGCCTTTTTTTCATCTAATTCCACCCTGCACGATTCTGGTATCCCTCCTCCTACTCCTTCTCCTCTCAACCTTCCCATGCCTCTATCTGTGATTACTTATGATCGGGTGCATGGGATCCTGAAATATTTGAACGTCAGGAAGGCCAGTGTCCCGGATGGCATTCTCCGTCGCGTTCTGCCGGAGTGGGCTTCTGAGCTCATATCCTTGTTTAGCTCTACTCTCTAAGCGTTAATGCTAATACTTTTCCTCAATGCTGGAAGCGACCTATAGCTCTCACTTGTGTTTTGTCTAAAAATTTTTAAATTCTCCTCAACTCTCATTTCCTGGATCATTTGGAGTCTCATTTTCTACTCTCACATCACCAGTATGGCTTTCGACGGTCGAGGTCAACTGGTGACATTCTTCCTAACTCACTGCTCTATGGTTTTCTGCTCTTAGGGACTTCGGGAAGTCTTGCGTGGTGGCGTTTGACATTTCCAAGACTTTTGACCGGGTGTGGTATGAGTCCTGGCTCTCCAAGCTCCCTTGATTTGTGTTTCCTCCTTTTCTTTGCTTACTTTTGTCTAGTTTTCCCTCAGATCGTTCCATTTCAGCATCTGCAGATGAAGCGACCTCTTCCTCCTTTCCAGCCAACTGTGGTGTTCCTCAGGGTTCTGTTTTATCTCCAACTTTATTCTTACTTTTCATTAACGATGTTCTAAACTGCACTTCTAACTCTGCTCACTCTTATTCTGATGACTCAACACTCCATTCTTCTACTCATTTCAAATCTTCTCCCTCTTTTGCTTCTAGAGTTGATTTTCGTCTTCAACTTTCCGATTCTATTATTGCCGATCTGGATGGGATTTCCCGGTGGAGTCATTGCAACCTTGTGAAATTCAACTGTTTAAGAACTCAACTTCTTCATATCTCCCTCGCAAAAAAAACTCCCAACATTCTTATCTTCTTCAATGGCTCTCCCGTCTTACCTGTAAATAACATTAACAATCTTGATCTAAACATAAACTATAAATTGTCGCGGAAAATACATATCACAATGGATGCTAAGGCTGCCTCTAAGAAGCTGGGAGTACTGTTCAGGTTGCGAGAATTTTTTGTCTCCTGATCAGTTACTCCAATAATATAAGCGTCTTATTTTCTCTTGTATGGAGTATTGTTTTCTCATTTTGGGGGGCTCCAGTTCCTCCACTCTTCTGGATTGAGTTGAGTCTAAAGCTAAATGATTAATAAACTGTCCCCTACTTTCAAACTCTCTTGACCCTCTATCTTTGCGCACTATATATTTTCTATATGTACTACAAGGGCAGGTGCTCGAAGGAAATGGCCCCTCGCATTCCTCCACTATTGCGTAGCCCTCGTTGAACAAAAGGTACACTGCTTTTTCATGAATTTTGTGTGGATGCTGGACCCCAGGTCTGCCCTTTGTGGTTCCTCCTTCTTTCAAGACACCTCTGTTCTGTGGAACTCTTTATCATCATCTATTTTTCCTCATGAATTTGATTTTCTCATCATCAAGACTTCCGTCAGTACCCACCTGAGAAATGTGCGTTAGGTTCGGGTCTGGGTGGGTTTTATTCCTCTTTTCTGTTTGTATGTGCTCCCTCCTTGAAAAAGACTCTGCGCGTGAGTAGCGGTGAACTGTTAAACAAAATTTCTGTAAGAACACATCTACTGTTCTTTCCAGGTTTCGTGGGCTACCAGATATTCCTGTACCAATGTTAATAAAGAATCTTACACGTCGTAATAAGAGAAATACTGGTTGTGAATGAATAGAGGAGAGTCTGAGCAAATTTGATTGATAGAAGATTAAAATTTTGTCCTGATTTGGTAAATTTTCAGAGGAGGCAGTATAACATAGGACAAACAAAAGGATGGGAATATAATGTAGTATTAATATTCTCACCTTTTAGCTTAATCTAATCTTTTGGCTTCTTTACTGAGTTGAAGAAGTGGCTTTGAGCTCATGAACTTGACTCTCTACAGGGCTGACCAGTTTTTGCTCTTCTATTTCAATTTATCGAAACAATGCAGAGGCATTCAGTTGGGAGTTCAAAATTGAATGCCAAATGATACGTTTATAAGAGCATTCGGAGATGATTCCAATTCACTCGATTATCATTGTGAGGGTCTTATTTTGGGTGGAAGAGGAGAAACGATAACGGTAACAATTGAAAGTACAAAAACGGTCTTCTTAATCGAGAAAGTTGTAAGAATGTCGAGGTCGTTTAGATAAAGTAGTGATGTTGTCATTGGAATGAGTATGAGGCAAATATTTTAGAAAGTCAATAGCTAAATATTAAAATGAGTTTTTTGCTGAGGAGAGCTGTAGCCTATCCTTCGAGGGGTGTCTTTGGAGCTTCCAGAGTATACCGGTGCCGAACTTTTGATTGAGGGATGATTCATTGTGTGGTTGCGAGGGATCATCTGTGAATAATCATGTTAGGAGGGAGGTTTGGGAGGGATTCTTGGAAGATTTCTTTGGAAAATTCAACAACTTCTACAAAGCTCACGCCCTGGAAAAAATATGTTTTCAGGGGAGTTTCAAAGAGTGGTGTAATATATCATTCTTAAGAATTGGGAGAATAGATGTCTTTTGAGAGATAATTCAGTCTTATGAGTGGCACGAAATTCATGTGGAATCCAATGGTATGGAATTAGATTAAAGAATGTGAAAATATGTTGGTACGTGTGGATGAGAGAAACATTCGGGGATGGAGTTTTTTTTTAGTATGAAGTCTTTTTATTAGTAGCTTTTGTATTGTGCAGATCTCAAGAATTCCAGTCCTTCAACATAAGAAGGGCAGTAAGCAAAGGAAGCAAGTTATTTGAAATTTGGGTAACATAAAGGAAAGATCCAATCTCAAAATTTTTTTTTATTATTTGACCGATTGAGCTGAAATTTACAATGTATATGCATTTTTTAAATCTAAGAACTTTCGATTTTTGACGTTTTTCTGAGTTTCTAAAAGTTTAAAAGTTATAGAGGGTCAAAATTCAAAATGAGAATGAATAGAAGTGGTAAAATAGTGGTCAGAATGATCCAAAATCTCCCCTGTACATTCTTAGCCCCAATTTCTACAACTTTAACAGAAAACATTTTGGAATATTACGGATAGCGATAGATTATAGAAATTCAAATTTTTTTTTTTTGAAAAAATGGGAAAAAACATACCCTTCCGGTGAAAAATATTCATTAAAAAAATTCCTATGTTAAATATTTTTCAAATTTGGATATTGTTTAGAGGAGGGATGGATCTAAAACTTTTATTTATGACACTTTTAAAACCTATTATTTTGGTTCGAGATACAGCCTCCAAACTTTGGATAATTTTGAAATTTCGTCGAAAATTGGCTATTTTCGATAAGCTGTATCTCAAACCAAACAAATAGGTTTTAAAAGAGCTTTAAATAAAAGTTTTAGATATATCCATCTTCTAATAATAGGCAAAAAATCAAAAACATTCAACATAGAGGTTTTCTTTAAATTTTTTTGTCCAAAGGTGTGACATTTTCATAATTGCAAAAAAAAATTTCGACACCTGGTCAAGTAAGGGTATAAAACTTTTTTTAACGCATAGGACAAAAATCGGTTAGAAAGTTTTGTAGCCAATAGAATTATGAATATACCCTTCAAATTTCAGACCAAAAAAATTTTTTATGCGCCCTCACCATAGATTTGAAAATACCTTAAATTTCTAAAAAAAACTATTAAACGGTAAATTGCTCGTAAAAACGTTAGGAATGGAGTTTTTTCGTCTGGAAAAAAGCTATATTGCACTGAAATGTTTGGGAGAATCCGATAAAAATAAAAAAATTTTCAACATGGATCCTTCCCATTAAGTGGTGTTCACAATAGGTGTGTTGATACTTCTGCTTCGTGGACAGAACCGGTAGTACTTTTAGTGTGTCCAAATTTTTAACATTTGAAAGATCTTTTCTGGTGCGGTAGGTATTTACTAACAGCGCAAATGGAGGAACCAACTTTCTTATTAACTGGAAGGAACGGTATATCGAAGATTACGGGTGGTCCAGGGGTTTGGATAGTTAGTATCAGGTAATTGATACTTTGAGGTAATCAAAATCCAGTATGGCAACAACTCATCCGATTTAATTTTGAGGCATTGGGGAGGGGGTCACGAATTGAAACAATGTGGATGACCCAAAGATGTGACAGATGTGAGAGTGTTGAACTTTAATTCCCTCAATGAGACTCGTACTTGGCATGCAAATGTTGCAAAAATTAATATAAAAAAGTCCGTTAACAAGGAGAATCTGGTGTAGAAGTCCTGGAGTTACGTCACCAACCCCATCACCCGATCGAGACCGATAGAGGAGAGGAAAGGGGTGGGTGATGGAGGGATTTTGTTCGAAGCAGCTGACGGGCGCCTATATATATATATATATATATATATATATATATATATATATATATATATATATATATATATATATATATATATATATATATATATATATATATATATATATATATATATATATATATATAATATATATATATATATTATATATATATATATATATATATATATAATATTTATTACTTCTGCTAATGAGGATTCGAACTCGGGCCTCTCAGATGTTAAGACATTGCGTTAATTAACCACTACACCAACTGATGGTACAAAAAGGAATCTGTCGGAACTGCTACTGACATATCGCCTAGGCAGACAGTCCCTATTGAATCCTCCGACCACACTTGGGCGTAGGGTTAACAAGCCAGAGCTCTATCCTCGTAAACCGCAGATACATATGTTATTCAAGAATTGCCACTTAATTAATAAATGATACAAAAATTATACAAATATATTCCACGGTTTTATTAAGTGGCAATTCTTGAATAACATATGTGTCTGCGGTTTACGAGGATAGAGCTCTGGCTTGTTAACCCTACGCCCAAGTGTGGTCGGAGGATTCAATAGGGACTGTCTGCCTAGGCGATATGTCAGTAGCAGTTCCGACAGATTCCTTTTTGTACCATCAGTTGGTGTAGTGGTTAACGCAATGTCTTAATATCTGAGAGGCCCGAGTTTGAATCCTCATTAGCAGAAGTAAAATTATACAAATATATTCCACGGTTTTATTAAGTGGCAATTCTTAATATATATATATATATATATATATATATATATATATATATATATATATATATATATATATATATAATATATATATATATATATATATATATATATATATATATATATATATATATATATATATATATATATATATATTATTATTATATTATTATTTATTATTATTATTATTATTATTATTATTATTATTATTATTATTATCATTATTATTATTAATTTGCTCCATTTACTCTGTATGAAATCATTTAATGAAAACAATTATTTTTTTTTTCCTCAATTTTATTATACATTTGTTTTAATATTTTGAAAGAACATGGAACATATTTATACAGTTTGTAAATCTTAATAAATAGAACAAAGATATGATCACCTGTAGCGGTAAGGTCGGCCAAATTCCCGAGTGTCCTGGAGGGTAGACAAATTGGTTTGATGTAATCATTGAATTCTATTGGACTAAATCTAACGATAGCAATGTCATTAGAAAGATCATTAGAATCGTATTTTTGGTGAACAACATAATCACTTGTGTATCTTATTTCTGATCCTGCCAATTCTCTCTTTCGATTGTTCAAGCCAAAGCCAATCTGTATTAAGTTAAAAAAAGTAATGTAGAGTAGCTTTTCTTAAAAAAAAAATTTTCTGCTTAATTAACTTATATATATATATATATATATATATATATATATATATATATATATATATATATATATATATATATATATATATATATATATATATATATATATATATATATATATATATAGAGAGAGAGAGAGAGAGAGAAGAGAGAGAGAGAGAGAGGAAGGAGCCGAAGCGATGAAAAACCCCCCCACCTGGGCTTAATACGTGGGGAGATAGGGTGGGCTAGACCATTCCGTTTCACTCCGTTGCAATTTGATTCGTTCCTTTTCGCTTTTTCATCTTCTCAGAGGGTCTCTAGTGTACCATTAGCTAACACCTACATTAATAAATCAAAATTTCGAAGCACAAATCTGACTCGGAGAATCGAAGCATGGCCTATTCCAAATATAGCTCCTCATCCACTCCTTCCCCCATAACCACTTGGGAGTTGTTGATGGTGTTGGTGCCACCAAGACCTCATTGCCGATTTGCCCTGAAGCCCTGTTTTCTTTTTTCATTAATTTCTGCAACATTCGCGGTCTTTTATCTAATCTCCATTTTGTCGAAAGCCACCTCTCCTCTTCTAGACCTCATCTCTTGTTCTTCACTGAAACTCAGGTGTCTGAGTGCTCTGACAGCAAACCCTGCTCTGTTTCCTCCTACTGTCTCTATCCTCAATTTTTAGCCAAAGGCGGATGTTGCACATATGTGCGCAACGATGTTATCTGTTCTTGTGTCTCTAATTTAGAGTCTTCTGAATTTTCTACTTTATGGCTTAAACATTTTTGCAACTCTACAACTAAATTCATTTGTTCTGTCTACTTATCTCTTAACTCTACAGACTATCAAAAATTCTTCGACTATCTTAACTCCAAAATAGAACACATTCCTTCTTCTTCTCCTTTTTCCGAAATCACCATTTTAGGTGATTTCAATGTTCACCACCACCAATGGCTTTCATCTAGTTTTCATGATCCAGCTGGTGAACTCTCCTACCAATTTTCTATCAAGGACAACCTTGAGCACTTGGTACATCTCAATACCCGTGTCCCTTTACCGCCTTGGTGAGGAACCGAACATATTTGATTTTTTCTAACTTCTTATCCATCTCCTTACATTGTTAAACTCTTTCCTTCCCTGGGTTCATCCGATCACCTTCTTATCTCTGTATCTTGTACCGTTTCTTCAAGTCTTTCGCAAGAACGGTCCCCGCCTTCAGTAAAAAGACATTTCTGTCATTTCATTGCTACTAACTGGTCTGACTTGCGGTTGTACTTTTCTGATTTTCCATGGAATGATTACTGTTTCCGTGGGAGGGGTCCCCCGGAATGTGCAGAGAGCATAACCGAAGTGATTCTCTCTGGCATTTAGGGGTACATTCCATATTTTTACCCTTCTACTACACCTAATAAACATTGGTTTAACTCGGTTTATTTTTGCGCAATCCACCGCAGTGATGATTCCTTCAGGGATAACCGCCTTCTTCAAACTACAGAAACTCAAGCAAATTATAGTTCATTCCAAAGTAGTGCAAAATTTATCCTTCGTAACACTAAAAACACTTTTCTCCGTAAAAAATGAAATAATCTTTCTGGTTCACGCTCTTTCTTGCATTTTACAAAAAATATCAACTTTAACTTCTTTCTCTTTCATTCCTCTTCTATCTTCGGACAGAACAAATGCTGTGTTACCTTCTTCTAAAGCTGAACTCTTCGCTCAAATTTTTGCTCTGATTCAACCTTAGAAAATTCCGATGCTGTTCCTACCCCTTCAACCCAGACCAACACATTCATGCTTAAAATTTTAATTTCTTCTAAAGACCTCATTGCTCCTCTCTCTGAGCTTAGCACTAAAAAGGCGTACGGTCCTGACGGCATTACTCTTGTGGTTCTCAAGACATGTGCTTCCGAGCTTGCACCTTGCCTTGATAAACTTTCGTCTATGTCCTTCTTCTTTAACCTTCCCTTCTCGGTGGAAATGTGCGTTCATTCAGCCTGTGCCGAAAAAAGGAGGACCCATCTACTCTCTAAAGGAGGACTCTCTAACTACCGTCCAATTTCTTTAACCTCCGTTCTTCCTAAATTTTTGAATCTATCCTTAACAGGAAGATTTGAAAACATCTCAAATTTTCTAATCTTATCTCTGTTCGCCAGTCTGGCTTTCGTAAGAAATGCTGTACTCGTGATCTTCTTACCCTTCTCTCTGACTTTTGGTCCTCCACTCTTCGGCATTTCGGTGAATCTTTTGCTGTGGTGATTAACATATCGAAAGCCTTCGATAGAGTCTGGCACAAAGTCTTGATTTCCAAACTTCCCTCTTTCGGAATCTATAATTCTCTTTGATTTCCTTTTTGGTCGTTCTATAACATCTTTTATAGACGGCCACCGTTCTTCCTTTAAATCTATTAATAATGGTGTTCCTCAAGGATCTGTCCTATCCCCAACACTTTTTCTGCTTTTCATTAATGACCTTCTCTCTATTAATTCATCTCCTATTTACTCCTATGCCGATGACTCCACCCTTCATTATTCTTTTCAGTTTGAAAGGTGCCACTCCCAACTGCAATTAATAGACGCAAGGAGGGTAACCTTGGAGCAACTAACTTCTGATCTATCTCACTTTTTAATTAATTTGGGTCAGAGAAAACATGGTTGTTTACAATGTCTCAAAAACTCAATTCCTCCATCTCTCTACTCGGCACATTCTTCCTCACAACTATGATATCTTCTTCGAAAACACTTAACTCAAACCTTCATCTCTTCTTAATATTCTTGGTGTTTCTTTTCTCATGATATTTCTTGAAAAGATAACATTATTTCTCTTTATAAACAAGATGTTGGTTGTTCTGAGGCTCCTTCAGAACTTTTTCATACCACCCCAGTTGGTTATTCTGTATAGGGGTGTTGTTTGCCCCCTGAATGGAGTATGCGTCCCACATCTGGGGTTTTTCCACTCACACAGCTTTCATTGAAAAGGTGGAGTCTAGGGCTTTTCGTCTGATCTACTCTCTTACTCTCACTAATTCTCTCTCTAGCCTCCTTCTTCAGGTCTAATTGTTATTGATTCTAAACTCTCACTATTACAATGGACACTGCTCTTCTGAACTCTTCCGTCACATACTTCCATCATTGAGTAGAGCTTATGTGACACGCCTTTCTACACAGTCTCATCATTTCTTTGTCCAACTCTCTAACCCCAGAATTAACTGCTATGCTCAATATTACTTGTACTGTACTGGCAAAGTCTGAAACACTCTCTCTTCATCAATTTTTTTAATATCCTATGACTTACACACCTTCAAACGCCGTGTCTCGGTCGGGCATGTCGGCCTATAATATGACCAGGATCCCGATTTGCTTCTTTCTCTGGTGTAAATTTGGCAGGCATCTGGCATTTCCCCACCAGAGGTAAAATAATATATATATATATATATATATATATATATATATATATATATATATATATATATATATATATATATATATATATATATATATATATATATATATATATATATGTGATAAATAAGTAGATAGATAGATAGGTATATACATGAATAGACAGATAGATAGAAAGAAAAATAAATAGATAAACAGATAGATAGACTGATAATTTGATATTTGTAATTATTATTCCAATGGAAGATTTAATTTGTATTTAAATAAGTTAATTTGTATTTTCTTAAGGTCTGAAAAAAAGAAAACGTTAAAGGGATAAATTGGAGTCTAACACTATATTCTTTGACAATGGAAGGTTTTACATAGTTTTCTTTAATGTTATAGGAATTTAGACATGATAAAATGACCATAGCGCCAGAAAACTCACGATGAAGTGGAAACTCATAATTAATTTATTCATTAATTAATTATTTCGAGCTAAAATTAAAAGCTGCTTAAGGTAAAATAAGGTTTTCCTTATATACTCACAGAAACAGATTCTAATTTATTTACTTCTAAGCAATGGGCTGCCGTGATGATAGCGCTTCTTGTCACCAGGGTTCCTCCGCAATAAAATTCATTTACGTTGCGTTCTTTTATGGAGAGAAATACAATCCAAGGATATTCACCCTATAACAAAATCTCAACAATGTTATTGTAAAATAGAAGATTTTAGATAAATTTTAGTCTTCATTTCCAATTTTTTTTCATTTTTTGGAAGGCAATATTTTTCAAACGAAAACACCTATGGTTTCAGTTCTTAAAATTTTGTCAAAGTAACTTATCAGTAAATAGATAGAGACAGAAAAAAACTATTTGTTATTTACGTTATTAAAGTTGTCAGAAAAGTAAATTTACCTGATTAGCTTTTATTCCTCCAACAATTCTTCGGGTTGGATCGAAGACTGAATTGTTTCGACCAACAAGCCTTTGAGATTGAGTTTTACCTGAGACTTTCTCCATCCTCAAACCACAAGCTTCACATCCGCAATAATCTTTAGTTATTACCGGTTTTTCCTTTATTGGCTCATTTTTTTTAGGAACTTCAACGCTGACAATACATGTGAAGCCTCCAAAAATACCGAAAAGTTTTCGTTTATAAACAATTTTTAAAAACTTTCCAGTAATTGGAAGTAAACGATCTGGCTGATACCTATATATATATATATATATATATATATATATATATATATATATATATATATATATATATATATATATATATATATATATATATATATATATATATATATATATATAATATATATATATATATATATATATATATATACGAAGGAGACGTTACTATGAGTGCTGGTGTAGAATCGTTCTTTATCATGAGAAATCGGCGAAATATTCAAGGAAAACATGATAAAGGGTATTTAGCATATGAAGAAATATGGAATTTAACATCTTTCGGGGCTAAGTATGTCGGTTCTTGGTTTGGATAGAGTGTAATAGTATCTAATATATAAGTCCATATGGTTGAAAATTATTAATAATACTAATAATAAAAATTCACAATTCACAATTCACAAATTTTTATTCAAGGAATGGTACATTTACAGGCTTAAAGTTTAAAAGTAGGTCCTATGCTACTAAATTCAATAATAATCCTAATAATAATAATTTGAATGTCCAATTCTCTGAAAAGGGGCTGCTAGGGGAAAACACTGTGGTTTCCTTTGAGCCCCAATGTTTAAGACATTTAAATATATATAAATAATTTTAATTTATTTAATAATTACAAGTTATGATAGGTTACTTCTAGAGTAACAAAAGTTTAGAAATATTGATCATGCAAGCAACAATAACAAAGTCGTTACTTATTTAAGATTGCTACAATAATTCTAGTTATAATAATAAAAATGATGATATTTATTTCAAATATTGAAACAATAATAATGATAATAATAATAATAATAATAATAATAATAATAATAATAATAATAATAATAATAATAATAATAATAATAATTATATTAATAATAAAATAATAATAATAATAATAATAATAATAATAATAATAATAATAATAATAATAATAATAATAATAATAATAATAATAATAATAATAATAATAATAATAAAAAACAATAATGGTAACTATAATAATAGCAGTTTTGGTAATACAATAGTGATAAAAATAGTGATAATAATAGTTATGATGATAATAATAATAATAAAAATAAGTTGTAATATAATATTTATAATAAAATTTTTAATAATAATAATAAGAACAATAATAATAATAAAGAAATGTCAGCAACGATTGTACATAGTAATAATAATAATCATACTGATGATTGCAGTAATGGAATTAATATTCTTGAATGCTATAGATTATCTGATTTAATAATATTGAGAATAGAGATAATAATCCTAGTAGTAAAAATATTAATGGTTAAAATAATAACAAGTATTGTAATAATGATAATAATAATAATAATAATAATAATAATAATAATAATAATAATAATAATAATAATAATAATAATAATAATAATAATTATAATAATAATAATATTAAAGATAATTATACTATTAATAATTAGCAATGGTAGTAGTAGTAGTAGTAATAATAATAATAATAATAATAATAATAATAATAATAATAATAATAATAATAATAATAATAAAATGAAGGAAAAGTTATGACATGTGTTGGTGAGGTTTCTGTCCACTCGTCAATGTCTAGAAAAAGGCCTAAAGGTACGGTGGTAATAACCTGGAAAACTAAAGGTGTGCCTAATAAATGGAATATATATATATGCAAATGATCATTTGCAATATGGTGATAAATGGTACAAACAATGGGTTTATTATGTTCCCATTGATCAATATGAAGAAAAAGGCAAAAAGATGCAGGTCTAATTACCTGCAAATTGGAATTTATTAGGATGGGCTTATATTTCCATCAATCAATGTCGAAAAAGGTAAACAGGTTAGCAGATATTTACCTGGCCTAGGTAGAAAGAGATACTGGGTTTATCAATGTGATATGTTTTATGATGATGCCCTCTGGTGATTGGGCGAATATGAAAAAGGGTCGGGGATTTTCCTTGTTTTGAGCTAATACCCTATAATAAATGGCAGAATATCATTAGGTATGAACTTTGCTGGCGTGAAGCTCTGATGGACTCAGTTGATCTTAGTTTCAAATTGTTGTAAGTAAAAATATTATAATATTATATTGTAAAATTATATATATATATATATATATATATATATATATATATATATATATATATATATATATATATATATATATATATATATATATATATATATATATATATATATATATATATATATATATATATATTATCAGGTTTATGCGATTACATTTGTTTTAAAAAGAAAACCGATGTTACATTATTTTCATATCACTTATTAGTATATAAAGTATATAGTTTTATATGAATGAAATGTTTTTGAAATGTTAATTTTAATAATATTTAGTAAAAATTGTTTAAAATATTTAGTAAGAAACTTTTTTTTATTAAAAATTTCTTATTTATTTTAAAAAGCTAAACGATATTAAAGTCTGGCTACTTGTTAGCTAGCGGTTGACAGAGAGATAGATAGAGAGAGAGAGAGAGAGAGAGAGAGAGAGAGAGAGAGAGAGAGAGAGAGAGAGAGAGAGAGAGAGAGAGAGAGACAGAGAGAGAGAGAGAGAGAGAGAGAGAGAGAGAGAGAGAGAGAGAGAGAGAGAGACAGAGAGAGAGACATAGAGAGAGAGATAGAGAGAGAGACAGAGAGAAAAAGAAAGAAAGAGAGAGAGATAGAGAGAGAGAGAGAGAGAGAGAGAGAGAGAGAGAGAGAGAGAGAGAGAGAGAGAGAATGGCTATCAAGTAATTGAGTTTATGGGTGAATGTCTTTGTTTGTGCTTGAGAGAGAAATTTGCGGCTAAAGTGAATGTATTAGAGAATTTATATCTATCATATACTTATTTCAAGCTTGCGTGCGTGTGTGTGTCTGTGTGTGTATATGTATGGATATTTGAGAATATTCATGTTTAAGTATCTGCCTTTACAAGCTTCTATAGCCTACCTCATGCTGTTAAGTAAGATATCTTTATGGCTTAGGGTATGAGATACTACTACTGCTACTATTACGTATAGCATAATAATAATAATAATGACTTGTGGTATGTGTGTGTGTGTGTAGGTATTCGTAAATGTGTTTAACAATCTGTTATATAATAGCAGTAATAATAATAATAATAATAATAATAATAATAATAATAATAATAATAATAATAATAATAATACCGCTGGGATTTGTGCAGTTGCGCCTGCATAAACAAAAGACTGTGTAACCTTGTAGAAGTGCAGCGGCCTAACACTACCAGTGTTTATAGTTGGGAGGGACGAAAACCTCCTGTAACCTTCGGGGACTGAACACTGGATGGTACGAATTAGCAGTCTCGAATGGGTTGGGATAGGCCTAGCAAGCCACCAACTGATAGCCTTGCTCAAGAAACTCATGTCTTGCCTTGGAACCCTTTGGAACCTTTTGATCGACGACAGCTCGAACCTGGACTACGAATTGGAAATACTAAGAGATCTCTTCGGGTTGCTACTTTGAATGTTGGAACTCTTTGAGATAAGGAGGAGGAGTTGGTGCTTTTGATGGGAGAGCGCAAGATTGACGCGCTTGGTATATGTGAGACTAGACTTCAGGGAGTGGGCATTAAGGGATTGCATCGTGATTATCAGCTCATTTATAGCCGTGGACAGGAGAGGAAACACGTTGTTGGAGTAATATTGACACCGGAATTGGCACAGAGAGTGAATGCAATTGAACAGGTGAATGAACGGATTTTGGCGTTCTCAATTAGAACAAGAAGGAAGAATATAAGTTTTATTCAGGTGCATGCACCCCAACAAGGGAGACCGGTGGAGGGGAGGGAGGATTTTTACCCCGAATTGCAGAATGTAAAAGGTAGAGCGCCACATCATGAAAACATAGTGATAATGGGTGACATGAATGGACATGGGACATGGGGATTGGAGAGTGTGATTAGAGCCTTCAGCGTTTAAGGAAGGAACTCCGCTGGGGAGGGCATAATAGATTTTTGTGTACAGAATGGTATGAGTGTGATGAATACATTTTATAATCATAGAGAAAGCCATAAATGTACGTGGTACAGATGGAGCAGGGAAGAGCAGATATATAATGATAAATCAATGATTGACCTGATATTAACAAACAATAAAAGAATATTTAAAGACGTTAAAAATATACCGTCAGTATCAGGAGACTCGGATCACCGTATGGTGTTGGGGAAGATGAGGGTGGATAGTGTGAATCTCTTTAAATGCAAAGGCAGGGAAAGGTTTATGGTGGAGAATCTACAGGATAAGGAATGTAGAGATAAATTGGAGAAAAAGATGGAGGAGAAAAGAAGAAATTTGACGTTGGACATGGACGTGGATGTGAGCTGGAAAGCATTGAAGGATGCTTTGATAGAAGTATCAGAGGAAGTGGTAAAGATGAAGAATACATATGGAAGAAAGAAGAAATAAACACCATGGTTGGACTGAACAAGTCCAGAAAGCGGTGAAAAGAAAGATGGGATGTTTCAGAAGATGGATAAAGACAAGAAGAGTGGAAGATAGGGAAGAATGTGTAGAGGTGAGGAGGAAAACGGAGATGATTAAAAGAAGAGAGAAGGAAAATGCATGGGAAAGATTGGGAGAAGAGCTGGAGGCGGATCTTATGGGGACAAGAAAGCAAATATACAGCATTGCGAAAAGCTATAGAAAAGGCCCAACCCCACCTACACATTCAATTAAAGAACGATAACGGAGACTTACTCATAAACCCACAAGAGATTAGTAGAAGATGGGAGGAATGCTTCAATCAGTTGTTAAATATACAGAGTTATATAGAGGAGGATAAACATGATGAAGAAGTGCTAGTGGGGCCATAGAGGGAGGAGGAGGTGTGGCCGATTAAGCCTGAGGAGGTGGAATACGCTATTGGTAAGATGAAAAATGGTAAGGCGACAGGGGAAGACATGTTGCCGGTGGAGATATTGAGGGGCGCTGGAGGAGGAGGAGTGTTGTGGATGACTGAGGTGATGAATAAGTGCTGGAATGAGGGGAAAACACCACAGGAGTGGAACAAATCGATAATCTGCCCTATATTTAAAAAAGGGGATAAGACAAACTGTAAAAATTATAGAGGAATTGCGTTGAATGCCTCATATTGCGAAAGGTGTATGAAAGAATTCTGGAGAGAAGACTGAGAGGAAGAGTGGAGAATAAGTTGGAAGAGTGGCAGCATGGTTTTAGACCGGGAAGATCAACTATTGATCTAATTTTCACACTAAAGATAATATGTGAGAAGAGTTATGAATTTAACCAGAGAGCATATATGGCTTTTGTTGATTTGGAAAAGGCATTTGATAGAGTACCGAGGGAGATGTTGTGGAGGGTGTTGGGAAGGGGAGAATATGGAATACCAACGAAGTTGATAAGAGCAATAAAGAGTACTTATGTTGACAGTTGCTGCAAAGTAAAAACTCAGATGGACGATAGTAACTGGTTCGGAATTACGACTGGAGTGAATCAGGAAAGTGTGCTCTCCTCAATTTTGTTTATAATTTTCATGGACTTTTGTGGGAGG
>SEYY01004692.1:0-12500 GCA_009176605.1 Armadillidium nasatum
ACTCAACCCTATCCAGAAGAGAGGAGAGCGGAGCCCCCCCCAAATGTGAGAACAGTACTCCATACAAGGACGAATAAGACCCTTATATATTTGGAGTAACTGTTCAGAAGAGAAAAATTCTCGCAATCTGAACAGAACTCCCAGCTTCTTAGAGGCCGCTTTAGCAACCATTGTGATATGTGGTTTCCAAGAGTTTGTTGTTTATGTTTAGACAAGAATGTTAATGTTTTTACAGGTGAGACGGGAGAGCCATCGAAGAGGATAGGAAAGTTAGGAGGTGTTTTTGAGAGTGAGATGTGAAGAAGTTGAGTTTTTAAAGAAGTTGAATTTCACAAGGTTGCTATGACCCCACCGGGAAATCCCATCCAGATCGGCAAGAATAGAATTGGAAAGTTGAAGACGAGAAGCAACTCTAGAAGCAAAAGAGGGAGCAGATTTGAAATGAGTAGAAGAATGCAGAGTTGAATCATCAGCATAAGAGTGAACAGAGTTAGAAGTGCAGTGGAGAAGATCGTTAAGTAAGAATAAAGTTAAAACAGAACCCTGAGGAACACCACAGTTGACAGAAAAGGAGGAAGAGGTCGCTCCATCTACAACTGCCGAAATGGAACGATCTGAGAGAAAACTAGACAATAGTAAGCAAAGAGAAGGAGGAAACCCAAAGGAGGGGAGCTTGGAGAGCAGTGACGCATGCCACACCCGGTCAAAAGCCTTGGATATGTCAAGCGCCACCACACAAGACTCCCCGAAGTCCCTAAGGGCAGAAGACCATAGATCAGTAAGATAGGAAAGTATGTCACCAGTTGACCTCGAGCGACGAAAGCCATACTGGTGATCAGAAAGAAGAGAATGAGACTCAAATGATCCAGGAAATGAGAGTTGAGAAGAGTTTCAAAATTTTAGATAGAACACAAGTGAGAGCTATAGGTCGATAGTTAGAAGGGTCAGAGCGACTACCTTTTTTCGGGATCGGTTGAACAAACGCACGCTTCCAGCATTGAGGAAAATTATTAGTATTAAGGCATAGAGAATAGAGCTGAACGAGGACAGTCGCCAACTCGGAAGCACACTCCCTCAGAACACGAGGGGGAATGCCATCCGGGCCACTGGCCTTCCTGACGTTCATAGATTTCAGGATCCCATGCACCTGATCATGAGTAATTACAGGCAGAGACATGGGACACCTGAGAGGAGAAGGAGTAGGAGGAGGGATGTCAGAATCGAGCAGGGTGGAATTAGATGAAAAAGGAGGCCGAAGAGATTAGCCTTTTCAGAAGGAGTATTAGCAACAGAACCATCAGAGCGAATAAGAGGAGGAAAGGCAGATTTACAGAAGTTGTTAGAGATATTTTTGACAAGAGGCCAGAAATTTTTATCAGTAGGAGAGCCATGGAGGTCAGCGCACTTCCTTTTTGAAAGTACGCTTAGTCCGTCGAAGAATCCCTGCATCGATTCCGGGCTGAATGAAAATTAGTAAGAGTGATAGGAGAAGGAGAGTTTTTCCATTCACGATAAGCATTGTCTCTCTCCCGGAGGGCAAGAGAACAGTTGCCATCGAACCATGGATTTTGAGGAGAAAAAGATTTAGTTGAAGATGGAATGAATCTGCCCATCCCTTCAAGGATTACTGCCCCTACCTTTTCAGCAGAGACAGAAGCGTCCCCCGAGACAAAGCAAGATTCACTCCAATGATAGTTAGCAAAGAAGCGGCGCATTGCCCCCAATTAGCCCGATTAAAGTGCCAGAAAGTACGTTTAGGGCATGGTGGAGCTGTTGGAGAGAAAGCATTATAACTAAGAGCTATAAGATTATGGTCAGAGTTACCAATAGGAGGGAAAATGGTGTTTATAAGCTAGAAGGAGTAGTGGTGAAACATAAATCAAGTGTTCAAGAATTTGGTTAGGGCGATCTGGAATGTGTGTGGGTTCCCTAATCAACTGCTCCAGATCGTTAAGAATGCTGAAAGAATTGGCCTCCCTCCCACCTGTATCAGTATGAGAGGAGCCCAACCATTCAGTGTGGTGTACGTTGAAATCCCCTAAATAGAGGACTTCAGCATTTGGATGAGAAGAAGTGACAGTCTCGTGAGTAGTAGTAAGGTATTGAAAAAAAACTGGAAAATCTGTTCCATTAGGGGAGCAGTAGCAGAAACACAAGATAATTGTAGTAGTAGGAAGACAGATTTTAAGCCATAAACTCGAAATTAGGAGATTCTAGTTACGAGACGTGTCACAGGAGTTGTTAATTTAATATAGGCACAGACTCCACCATTTAGACGGAAATTGTGAAAAAAGTTGTAGTTAGAGACATTAAGATTGCAAGAGAAAGAATCCCTGTCCAACTGGGTCTCAGACAGAAGCAAAAGGTTAGGAAGAGAGGTAGTGAGGTAGTGTTCAACAGACGCGAGATTAGATCGAAGGCCATACGTTAGCAAAGGAAATGGAAAACCCCGTCTACGCCCAACCCCACGATCACTCGAATTAGGCATTCAAATTATATATATATATATATATATATATATATTATATATTATATATATATATATATATTATATATATATATATATATATATATATATATATATATATGTAATAGCAGCGAAGAAATCTAAATAGATAATAGGATTTAAAATTTCCGATAAATTGCGTCTGAAGATGTTCCAAGACGAAGAAAGTGGGTAAAATTAAAAGATGGTACTAAACAGTACACAAAATTTTACCAATTGCAATATCTTGTTACTCGTTGAATTTCTGCATCTATATTATTATGCTTATGAAAAGGGATGCAGCTATTTAACGAAAAGAAAGAAATGAAAAAAGTTAGGATGAGTATGTGAAATGAGAAGGCAAAAATTCCCAAAACTCTTATCGTAAGATACTTTTTAAATGCAGAGCTTGCTTAATACAGAGACTTGCAACACTCATATTTAAGTTAAGCAATTTTAATTTTGACTTTAGGGAAGGATCCATTGTTGAAAAAAAAATTTCATCCGATCCTCCTGAAAATTTCAGTATAGATAGCTTTTTTCCCGAAGGAAAAACTCCATTCCTAAAGTTTTTACGAGGGATTTAAAATTTAGAAGGTATTTCGGAAATTTAAGGTAAGTTTAAATCTACGGTGAGGCCGCATAAAAAATTTTTTTTGGTCTGAAATTTTTTTGTGTATATTTCAAAATCTATTGGCTACAAAAATTTCTTACAGAGTTTTGATGTGTGCATAACAGAAAACAGGTTATATGCCATTACTTGACCAGGTGTCAAAAAATTTTTTTTCCAATTTTGAAAAATTCACACCTTTTGAAAAATTTGTAAAAAAAAAAATCTGGATTGGAAGTCTTTTTTTTTTGGAACTTTATTAGAGGAGGGATAGATCTAAAACTTTTATTTAAAACACTTTTAAAACCTATTTGTCTGATTCGAGATACAGCTTATCGAAAATGCCGAATTTTCGACGAAATTTCAAATTTTCCAAATTTTGAGAGGCTGTATCTCGAATCAAACAATTAGATTTTAAAAGTGTCTTAAATAAAAGTTTTAGATCCATCCCTCCTCTAAACAACATCCAATTTTCAAAAACATTCAACACAGGAATTTTTTTAAAGAAATTTTTTTCTTCGGAAGGGTATATATTTTTCAATTTTTTTTTCAAAAAAAATTTGAACTTCTATAATCAAAAAGCTATCCGTAATATTCCCAAATGTTCTCGGTTAATATTGTAGAAATTGGGGCTAAGAATGTACAGGGGAGTTTTTGGATCATTCTGACCACTATTTTACCACTTCTATTTAATCTCTTTTTGAATTTTGACCCCCTTTAACTAGTAAACCGTTAGAAACTCAGAAAAACGTCAGAAATCGAATATTTTCAGCGGGAAAAAATGCATATATATTGTAAATTTCAGCTCAATCGGTCAAAAAAAAAAATTTTTTTTCAGAATGTATCCTTCCCTTTAGTGTAAAAAAATTATAGAAAAGCCACAGAACCTATAAGCTTTTGGGCTTGCTAAAATTAAATAACGAATTTCTTCTAAAATAGAGCTTTGGATAGAGAAACTCGGAGAATATAAAGAGCATAAATAGGTTTTGTTTCCTGGTGTTCGAAGATGTTTTCAGAGATAAATGAAAAATTCAATCGAGTGAAAAGATCAAGGAATTAAGTTTTTTTTTTTTTTTTTTTTTTTTTTTTTTTTTTTTTTTTTTTTTTTTGAGGCATTAAAAGTTACCAAGCCTCTCTTTCCCTAATTACAGATAAGTGGGTTTTAGATGTTGGTACCTCCAGGGATACCTCCCTTGTATTTGTATTTTCTTTAGATTTGTGTGGTTTTTAAAATGTAGATAGGTGATAAAGTAGTGATGACAAAGTATGGTTTAGTGTCATAGTACTTAGATACATGAGTTTCACTTAACAGAAAATGAGGTTATGTACGTGATATATGATCATTAACAGAAGAAATATTAAAATTAGGAAAACATGACGGCTAATTACTAATGATACCAGCCCAGCCGCAAGCGACTAACTATCCTAAATGGGAGGTGGGATAATGAGATGAAAAATACCATTGTTATTATTATTAAAATAATAATAATAATAATAATAATAATAATAATAATAATAATAATAATAATAATAATAATAATAATAATAATAATAATATTGCTTTAGAAGTCTTATTGAAAAGAAAATCATGCGAAGTGTTTCCATATAACAAAGCTATAGCTAATGAGTTAAAATAACAAAGGAAAAGAGCTACTTCACTTTTAAATTAAGAAATTTTGAAAGCAGAATTACCAACATTTGGGAATTAATTTCGTGGAAGCGTATTGGTAATAAAATAAAATTGAAGCAGAAAGAAAGGGTAAAATATTTCAGGTAACTGAGGAAAAAAATTATTTGAAAAAAAAAAATAGATAAAAATAAAGCGGAAGGAAGTAATAATAAAAAGACGATTAAAAAACGGAGGAAAAATAGAAAGGAAAAAAAAAGAAAAGAAAGAAAGAATGAATTCTGTTCTTTCTGTCATTTCTATCAACAGTTTTCTTTGAAATCAGGAAAGAAGAGAAGTCCATTTGACTGAGCCGCTTTAAGATCTCTTTACTTCTCGCTTTTTCTATTCCGTCATCAGAGAAAATGAATAAAATAATTTCCTTATTACACAAAGTTTCTCCAATGAGCGCACACACACACATTAGTATATATATATTAGTGATGGCATCCGCATCCGCATCCGCATGCGAGGATGCGGAGCATCAGCACAAAAATCAACATCCGCATCCGCATCCGCATCCGCATTTTCGAAAATTCAACATCCGCATCCGCATCCGCATCTGCACTTTCGGAAATTCAACATCCGCATCCGCATCCGCATCCGCATCCGCATCCGCACTTTCAAAAATTCAACATCCGCATCCGCATCCGCATCCGCACTTCTCCAAAATTCGACATCCGCATCCGCATCCGCATCCGCAAATTAGAAAATAGGACATCCGATCCATCACTAATACATATATATATATATATATATAATATATATATATATATATATATATATATATATATATATATATATATATATATATATATATATATATATATATATATATATATATAATATATATATATATATATATATATATATATATATATGCGAATTGTAGATCAAGAGTGAGGGTGAAGAGAGAACTATCGGATTGGTTTAGCATAGGAGTGGGATTGAGACAGGGTGTGTAATATCTCCATTTTATTTAATCTATTGATGAATGGTTTACTTAGAAAAATGGAGAGAGAAGGGAAGAGTATTACATTGAGAAATATGGAGGGTGAATGTGAAGTGAATGTTTTACTTTTTGCAGATGATGCGGCATGTGCTGGTGGCAGAATCTGAAGAAAAGATGAGAATACTTGTGAGAGAGTTTGAAGGGAAATGTGCAAACACAGATTGAAATTCAATCCAGCGAGAATAAAGTTATGAGGATTGGAGGTGGGGATGAAAATGTGGAGGGAGGAATGATTTTGTAGAAGTGTGAGAATGGAAACTTGAGGAGGTGAATGAATTCAAATATCTAGTAATGTTGGGTGGAAGGTAAGAGTGGGACGGGAAAAGGAATAAAGAACAGAGTGGTAGAAGGAATGAAAGTATTGGGGGGCCTAAGAAAAGTATGGAAGAGAGGAAAAATTTCGAAAGAAATAAAGATAAGAATGTTTGAATGTATGTGTTCACCTTCTGTATTGTATGTGTGTGAAACATAGACGATAAGTGCTCGTCGAGAAAAAGTTTCAATATCTTTGAGATGAAAGATTTGAGAGCGATATATAAATTGAGAAGGATTGATAGGATTAGAAATGAAAGAATTAAGGGAGATGTGTAAATGGAAGAAGGGCGTAATTGATAGAGAGGAGGAGTATGTGCTAAAATGGTTTGGACATATGTGAAGAATGAAAGAGAACAGAATGGTTGGCAAGGTACGTAGATCCGATGTAGATAGGGGAAAGGGTAGGGGAGGGGAAGGCCAAGTGGAGATGGATGGATGGAGTGAGAGTGATTTTGATGGAAGGAATTTGAGTTTAGGCGAGGGTAGAAGATTTGTGGAGACAGAGATGGAGGAAGGTGGTGAAAGCGTTGAAAGGTAAGAAATAGTTATGTTTGTAAGGGAATTGTGGCGGCACCACCTCACGAAAGTGGGAAAGGTGATAGTGAAATATATATATATATATATATATATATATATATATATATATATATATATATATATATATATATATATATATATATATATATATATAATATATATAATATATATATATATATATATATATATATATATATATATATATATATATATATTATATATATAACATCCGCATCCGCATCCGCATCCTCATCAAAATTGACATCTTGCATCCGCATCCGCATCCGAACTTTTCGAAAATTCAAAATCCGCATCGCATCCGCATCCGCACTTTCGAAAATTCAACATCCGCATCCGCATCCGCATCCGCATCCGCACTTTCAAAAATCAACATCCGCATCCGCATCCGCATCCGCACTTTTCCAAAATTCAATCCGCATCCGCATCCGCAAAATTTGGAAAATATGACATCCGATCCATCACTAATATATAATATATAATATATATATAATATATATATATATATATATATATATATATATATATATATATATATATATATATATATATATATATATATATATATATATATATATATATATATATATATATATATATATATATATATATATATATGAAGGCGTAGGTGAAAAATGTATTTTTTCTAACAATGCTTAAATAAATTAAATCGTATTATTTAAACTTGTTTAAAGAAGAACCTCTATAAAGAAATGTTATCATTTCCTTTTTAAAAAAATCGCATATGTTCTGAATTTCTCACTAAATTTTTTTCCTTTTCAATGTTTACAGGTTTTGTTCAAAGTTACGTTAAATATTAACTGAGAGTTTGACTGTATTCAAGATTTTTCCGTTGAGGTAAAAATAAGATTGATCATAGAGCTTAAGTCTGAGGTTAGAGAGTTGGACAGAGGAAGGATAAAATTATGTTGAAATTGTGTTGTGGGAGATATGCAGCTGGAAAGTACAGAAGAATATTGGATGTTGTAAAAGTGATAGTATTAGGAGTGAAGCAACAATTAGTCAGGCAGAAAGAGACTGGAGAGAGTTAGTGTAGAGACCGACCGGAGCTGGAATTTTGCCGGGGCCGGGGTTGCGCAAAATTTGTAAAGAGGTCAAAAACCCTGAACTCACAGGATATAAAGCTTTCAATGTTACGGAGAGAGTGTTTATTTAAAGATCTAACCCTTATCTATCATTATTTTGGGAAAGAAGAAAATCGATCGATCCATTTTTTTTTAATTGGGGCCAAGATACATGCTTGTATTTTTCCCATTTTTTTAACTAAGTCCTTCATAAAATATATAATATTCAAAGTTTTCTATTGCGTTTTCTTTTAAACGAAGGAGAAGATTAGGAGCTCTTTAAAAAGGGTTCAACCAATGGCATACGACGTAGCGTTCCCATAATATTCTATGTTGAAACAAAATGAAATTATAGTTTTTATAGGGGGGGGTCAAATTTTGATATTATTTTGATTACTCAAAGAGAACTGCATTATTCTGGTCTATAAAACTACGTAATTATCTTCCTCCAAGTATCTTTAGTTCATTAAAAAAAGTTTGAAAGAAATACGTCGACAACTTTTTTTTTAGCGAATATTTTACTCTGAAAAAAAAAAAAAAAAAAAAAGTGAAAGCCACGCCCATTTTAATTGAGTAAAAATGATGACGTTTTTATTTCATATTTAAATGGTGATATCTCGAAAACCAATTGGAATTAGAAAAAACAAATTACATATTTGAAATCAGCGTATTATTCCCTATAAAACTGTAATAAAATAAGGTTTTAAAATTAAAATTTTATTTGTTTTCATAATTGCCAAATATGTCGCTAATTTAAAGGTCCAAATGACCTTGAATTGCAAAGTCTTTTTAAAAGGAAGTATAAAGAATTTTAAAAATCTAATTGCACATTTAGAATCAGAAGAGAATGTACTATAAAACCCCTGAAAAAAAGAAAAAAAAATTTAAAATTTTTTTTTCACTCTGAAGGGTGGGTCTTTGAGTTCAAACAAAAATTTTTGTCAGCTAATTTGTTTAGATATCTTCGGTTTTTTGAAGTTGCTGTTTACAATTCAAAATCAACTCTAATTACATCTTCAATTTTATTTCCAACAATCCCCTTAAAAACTTTTGGTCCTGATGTTTCTCGATCAATTGCCTCGAATATGTGTCTGAATGGAAGTTCATTTACATGTAAGAGGCAAATTAACCACTGTATCGGTCTTTCCAAATATATTTCACTCAGTCTCAAAACTCCACCAACTCTTCCAGGGCTAACTGGAGTCCCATCACAAAGAATAGCTTTTAAGGTAAATCTCGCTATTAGAATCAATTAAGAAAGTTAAAATTTTATCCGTAATACAGCGGACCCTGACAGAATCTGGAGTAATATGAGTCATGTAAATATCATCTGGTTCTTTTATAATAACTTATTACTCTTCCAATTCAGTTCTATCTTTTTAGTTTGATCTTTTCTGCCGTCAAATCCAATGCATTCAATTTGTGTGTTTTCTAATTTCATTCTGATGGCATTTTTTTGCCAACACGTTTCTTCTCTCTCTTTCAACTTTTTTCATATCAAACATATTACTTTCATTGAATATCCCCATATACTTTCATGCTGCATTAGCTATTGCAGCAGTGACCGTATAGCTTACAGAAACCTGTCAGCTATTCTCGCTAAATGTTAAAACACAAATTTATTCTGAGAATGTTCCTCAAATTCTGGATGAAATTCTTCATCGTTTTCGATTTCTTCTATTTCCAATGTCTCTTCTTCCATAACATTTGTTCATGTATGTGTGTGTGTGAGATTGTGAGTAAATATATTTTATGCCTTACATGGCTAAACAGGAGATCGGGAGTTAATTACATTGAGACACTTTGAGATTGATTTTAGAATCGAGAATAACGTAAATATGGAGTAATGTAGGGGAGAGGGGGGAAGGTTGCACAACTTTGATATTTTGTATTTTGCATTCAGTATCAAACCATGATTCTAACGCCTGTTCATAGCGTATTTTTGACAATTTAAACAAAGGTGTTTTGACACACAAAAATAAATATATATATATATATATATATATATATATATATATATATATATATATATATATATATATATATATATATATATATATATATATATATATATATATATATATATATAATAATGTTGCTAGCAATGCAGGAAGAGATACCATATTTTATTATGCTGTAATAATAGATGCTTAAGGCAATGTGAAATAAATAATTAACAGATATTAAAATAGACGTTTCGGGTTATCTAAGCCCATTATCAATATCATCTGTAAATGAAATAAAATAAGTAACAATCAGAATAAATATAAGAGATAATTATAAGCACAAATTAACAAATTAATAACACTAAGAATATTATCAATAATTAAAATAAAAAGAAATATCAACTACAAATTAAAAACACTAAACTATTGTGAACAAAGTTTGAATACAATTTAACAAATAAGCAAATTGAGGTTTTGTCAAACAGGTTGTAGTCTGTAGAATATTATCAATAATTAAAATAAAAAGAAATATCAACTACAAATTAAAAACACTAAACTATTGTGAACAAAGTTTGAATACAATTTAACAAATAAGCAAATTGAGGTTTTGTCAAACAGGTTGTAGTCTGTAGAATATTATCAATAATTAAAATAAAAAGAAATATCAACTACAAATTAAAAACACTAAACTATTGTGAACAAAGTTTGAATACAATTTAACAAATAAGCAAATTGAGGTTTTGTCAAACAGGTTGTAGTCTGTAGTTACTTGGTTGTAGAATTTCGAAAATACGCATGGTTGAAATAGGTGTATTAGGAGGTAGAATTGAGGTTATTTAATGATAAGGTTATAAATGGATGAATTGAGGTTAAGCTATCAGGAGAGAGGTGGAAGAGGCTGATTGATTGAGCCTTCTGAAAAGGCTAATCTCTTCGGCCGCCTTTTTTCATCTAATTCCACCCTGCTCGATTCTGGCATCCCTCCTCCTACTCCTTCTCCTCTCAGGTGTCCCATGCCTCTACCTATAATTACTCATGATCGGGTGCATGAGATCCTGAAATCTATGAACGTCAGGAAGGCCAGTGGCCCGGATGGCATTCCCCCCCTCGTGTTCTGAGGGAGTGTGCTTCCGAGTTGGGGCCTGTCCTCGTTCAGCTCTACTCTCTATGCCTTAATACTAATACTTTTCCTCAATGCTGGAAGCGTGCGTTTGTTCAGCCGATCCCGAAAAAAGGTAGCCGTTCTGACCCTTCTAACTATCGACCTATAGCTCTCACTTGTGTTCTATCTAAAATTTTTGAAACTCTCCTCAACTCTCATTTCCTGGATCATTTGCAGTCTCATTCTCTTCTCTCTGATCACCAGTATGGCTTTCGTCACTCGAGGTCAACTGGTGACATACTTTCCTATCTTACTGATCTATGGTCTTCTGCCCTTAGGGACTTCGGGGAGTCTTGTGTGGTGGCGCTTGACATATCCAAGGCTTTCGACCGGGTATGGCATGCGTCACTACTCTCTAAGCTCCCTTCCTATGGGTTTCCTCCTTCTCTTTGCTTACTCTTGTCTAGTTTTCTCTCAGATCGTTCCATTTAGGCAGTTGTAGATGGAGCGACCTCTTCCTCCTTTTCTGTCAACTGTGGTGTTCCTCAGGGTTCTGTTTTATCTCCAACCTTATTCTTACTTTTCATTAACGATCTTCTCCACTGCACTTCTAACTCTGTTCACTCTTATGCTGATGATTCAACTCTACATTCTTCTACTCATTTCAAATCTGCTCCCTCTTTTGCTTCTAGACTTGCTTCTCGTCTTCAACTTTCCGATTCTATTCTTGCCGATCTGGATGGAATTTCCCGGTGAGGACATAGCAACCTTGTGAAATTCAACTCTTTAAAAACTCAACTTCTTTACATCTCCCTCTCAAAAACACTTCCTAACTTTCCTATCCTCTTCGATTGGCTCTCCCGTCTCACCTGTAAATAACATTAACATTCTTGGTCTAAACCTAAACAATAAACTGTCTTGGAAACCACATATCACAATGGTTGCTAAAGCTGCCTCTAAGAAGCTGGGAGTTCTGTTCAGGTTGCGAGAATTTTTTTCTTCTGAGCAGTTACTCCAGATATATAAGGGTCTTATTCGCCCTTGTATGGAGTACTGTTCTCCCATTTGGGGGGGCTCTAGCTCCTCCTCTCTTCTGGATAGGGTTGAGTCAAAAGCTATGAGATTAATAAACTGTCCCCTACTTTCAAACTCTCTTGACCCTCTGTCCCTGCGACGTGACGTTGGCGCGCTATCTCTTTTCTACAGGTACTACAATGGCAGGTGCTCGAAGGAATTGGCCTCTCGCATTCCTCCACCGTTGCGTCGTCCTCGTTGCACGAGGGTGCCCTGCTTTCGCACCAATTTTGTGTGGACGTAGGGAATCCCAGGCTAGCCCGTTGTGGTACCTCCTTCTTTCCAGCCACCTCTATTCTGTGGAATTCTCTACCATCTTCTATTTTTCCAACTGTATTTAATCTTCCACTCTTCAAGTCTTCCGTCTGCGCCCACCTGAGGGCTGTGCGTTAGGTGTGTGTGTTTGTGTGAATTTGTCCTTGTGTGTGTGCCCCCTCCTTGAAGAGGGCTCTGCCCGTGAGTGGTGGCGTTTTGTAAAAAAAAAAAAATAATATATATAATATATATATATATATATATATATATATATATATATATATATATATATATATATATATATATATATATATATATATATATATTATATATATATATATATATATATATATATATATATATATATATATATATATATATATATATATATATAT
>SEYY01004692.1:15000-17500 GCA_009176605.1 Armadillidium nasatum
TTTCCATATTCATTAAGAAGTAAAATATATCAATAAATAAGTACATAAAAAAGATCATACATTTCCAACTTGATTTCACTAACTAGACGAACAAATCCATTTAAATTTAATGGCAAAATGAAACAGAAATTCCTATGATTGTTTTTTGCAAACGACCGAACCTTTGAAATGAGGAAAAGTAATAGGATCAACTATTCATATATTAAAGCGTATTTTTATTAGTTTTCTTCCTTTAATAAGATTCTGAGAGAGCTTTCTTCTTACCTTTATTATTACGATTTTCAAAACCTCGAGGAAAATAAACTTTTCTCATTATAACATACAAGAACTATAATATTATGTTACTTCTGAATACTTTTCCTCTTTTAAAAGGAAGTTTATTCTAAGTATTTTTAAACAATTTAGCTCATATATATATATATATATATATATATATATATATATATATATATATATATATATATATATATATATATATATATATATATATATATATATATATATATATATATATATATATATAAATATATATATATATATATATATATATATATATATATATATATATATATATATATATATATATATATATATATATATATATATATATATATATATATATATATATATATATATATATATATATATATATATATATATATATATATATATATATATATATATATATATATATATATATATATATATATATATATATATATATATATATATATATATATATATATATATATATATATATATATATATATATATATATATATATATATATATATATATATATATATATATATATATATATATAGTAGTATGCAGGACCACTAACGGCTGCCAGATAAGCTTAACGGTCGTTTCTGCAATTGCGCGGGAAGGTGAAATCTCATGGACCTTCCTGACCTTCCTGACCTTTTTTTGAAGGTTTACGGATCCGCATGAACCCCTTCCTCTCCAGATTCGAGAAAAATTTCAGCCATATTGAACTTTAATAAAAGGTCAGTAAGATTGTGAGGAGGACCTAGCAGTACCGAAAGCTCAGGTAACTTTCTAACATCCGATTTTAGGGGGTTCACGGGATCTTCCTTGGGCTTCTTCCCCTGACTGGAGGCCAATTTCTGCGAGTTGAACCCCCAAAAAAGGTGTCAGGAAAGAGCGTGGGGTTAATTTGAGAGGAATGATTTGAAATTGTAATTCAAAATCCCATTATGCTTATCTGGCTGCCGTTAGTGGTCCATATACATATATATATATATATATATATATATATATATATATATATATATATATATATATATATATATATATATATATATATATATATATATATATATATATATATATATATATATATATATATATATATATATATATATATATATATATATATATATATATATATATATATATATATATATATATATATATATATATATATAGGGACCGACCGGGGTTGGAATTTGGCCGGGGCCGGGGCCGGGGCCGGGGTCACCCAAATTTGGCCGGGGCCGGGGCCGGGGCCGGGGTTCTGGCCGGGGTTTCCTAAAATTTGTAAAGAGGTCAAAAGCACTGAAATTTAAGGTTAAGAAAATCAGATATAAGGTTTATTTAATTGTAAGGAAGGAGTAGAATAGCCAACATTCACTTAAATTAATGATTATATGCATTTTCTCCAAAAAAAAAATCAAAAAATTACAGTTTTGTATAGCTAAAGTTTAAAAAAAAGTACAAAAATTAAAAAAAAAAATATTCTAATTCATAATAGTGATTCAACAGGTTTACTTAAGTAAGACCCTAAGGTAAAGTTTGAAAAAATGTGAGATATAAAATTATCAATTTAACCTGTATTTATACATATCATTGTTATTTTATTGCCATGTATCAAACTTGTATCATTTAGCTGCATTATTTAAAAATTATTATTTTATTTATACTTTTAGTCAATATGGCTAAAAGATCAGCTTCTGCAATTTGTTTCAGGATAGGCTCGAAATAGCTAAATGTTAACATCTGCAGTCAGAAAATTGGAAGAGAACCTCCGGGTGCTACAAGTAAAAAAATTTCAACCAAATCTTTTTGGAGTATCTAAAATCAAAACACAAAGATGAACATTCACTAGCAGAAAAGGAGCGGTCAAAAGAAACAGAAAAGAAAAAAAAATCTTAATTTTCTTATATTTTGCTTGAATTTTTTTTATTTTATTATTTGACTGATTGAGCTGAAATTTTCAAAGTATGTGAATTTTTTCACGAAGTTCTAAGTTGATTTCGAGCATTTTTTTTGAGTCTATAACGGTTTGAAACTTATTTGGACCCAAAGTTGAAAAAAATGAATAACTGGATCAAACCACTGGTCCACACGAGCTGAAAATTTAGCTGAATACCTTTGCCCCAATTTCTTGCATTGGTGGGAATAGGTTTTTGATATCACGTCTAGAAAAAAGTTATATAAGCACTTGAAATTTTTTTTTGCAAAAATC
This sequence comes from Armadillidium nasatum, assembly GCA_009176605.1. Classification (NCBI taxonomy): domain Eukaryota; kingdom Metazoa; phylum Arthropoda; class Malacostraca; order Isopoda; family Armadillidiidae; genus Armadillidium; species Armadillidium nasatum. The sequence goes on from SEYY01004692.1 coordinate 17,492, forward strand.
GTACCCTTC
>SEYY01004692.1:22500-32500 GCA_009176605.1 Armadillidium nasatum
AGTCTGAATTCTTTTGTGACGAAACTTCATTCCACTCTTGACCAATCAAAAGGAATTTGAAGAATAGAAGAATGAAGACTTTTATGATGAAGGAAAAGAAGATTTGTTTGTTCGAGATGAATTTCAATAATTATTTTTTCCTCTGTACGTGATGTAAATTAGGTATTTTTTGTCTGAAAAATATTTTTCCATCATTTTCATGCTTCAATAAATTTCAAATGAAAGACAAGTCTACTCTCTTTCTTTTTAATCTATCTATCTATCTATCTATCTATCTATCTATCTATCTATCTATCTATCTATCTATCTATCTATCTACTATCTAACTACCAACCTACCTACCAATCTATCTATTATATCTTCAATATATATATCTATAATCTATTATATATATATATATATATATATATATATATATATATATATATATATATATATATATATATATATATATATATATATATATATATATATATATATATATATATATATATATATATATATATATATATATATATATAGTGTGTGTGTGTGTGTGTGTGTGTGTGTGCTGTGTGTGCGATATAAATTAATATAGAAAAAAAATTTAATGTTATTGCTATTCGCATGTTTTATTTCTCATTACAAGCAAAATAAACTGTTTTAAAATGTCTAAAATTATTTGCTTTTTTGTTTTAACTCGAAATTGAAACTGGAATAAACAATTATTTTAGACTTTAGAGAGAGAAAAAAACTAATTTAAACCGAAAAGACCTTTTGTTAATTTGTGATGAAGTATAAAAAGAACGACATTCTTGTGATTTAGATGAAAACGGTTTTAAACAATGAATAAAAATCAATGATTGAAACAAAGAAAAATAATAATAATAATAATAATAATAATAATAATAATAATAATAATAATAATAATAATAATAATAATAAAAATAATAGTAATAATAGTAATAAAAATAATAATAATAAATAATAATAAGAATAATTGCAATAATAATTAATAAAATAATAATAATTTGAATACTGAATAATAATAAATAATAATAATAATAATAATAATAATAATAATAATAATAATAATAATGATAATAAAATAATAATAATAATAATAATAATAATAATAATAATAATAATAATAATAATAATAATAATAATAATAATAATAATAATAATAATAATAATAATAATAATAAAATAATAATAGATAATAATAATAATAATAATAATAATAATAATAATATAATAATAATAATAATAATAATAATAATAATAATAATAATAATAATAATAATAATAATAATAATAATAATAATAATAATAATAATAATAATAATAATAATAATAATAATAATAATAATAATAATAATAATAATAATAATAATAATAATAATAATAATAATAATAATAATAATAATAATAATAATAAAGATCAATTAAACACAAGAAAAGGAAAAATTTGTTTTTGGTGTCTTGGTTTTTAAATCTGCTTCCAAGGCAATTTGTGGCTCTGATTCAGAATATTTCATTTTATAGACCGCATCAACTCAAATTTCTTAGATATTGTTGAATTTATAAAACTTGAGACAGCTTTTTGAATTTTATTGCAATTTATGAATGTAGCAAGTTTTCATATACGAGTAGGATATGTTCAAATTTTTTTATAAAAATAATCACTGTTTTCTGTATAATGTTCTTGCTTACACAATTTAAGTTATAGTTTGATATTTTTTAGGTTTTCCACCCTTGATCTGTGAAAAACAATTGGGCTTAGACATCAATTCTAACAAGTTTTCTAAATTATGTTTCTGTTACTTGGCTTGTACTGATGTGAAAAAAGCACATACAGTTAGATTACTTAGATATATTCAACTGTAGTTTTACATCCAAAAGGTAAAGAGTAAATACTAATAAATATTGTACTTAACTGTATAATATTTATGACAATATAGTATGTGTGTGTATATTCCTACTCATATCATTTTATTTTTGTAGATCAAACAGCATAGAAGGTATGGCTACTTCAAGACGAAGTTGCGTGAATAATCCAGACGTTTTCTGCAATGTATGTGGAAAGTACACAATGATAAGATGTAGGAAACATATTTTTGAGTTTGTAAGAAGAGCATATATAGGTTATTTTGGTGTCAAGATTAGAGATCTAGATAAGCCATGTTCTCATCATATTGTATTCAAAACATGCATCGGGTATTTGCGCCAGTGGATGAACGGGAAAAAAAGATGCCTGAAATTTGGTGTATCAGTGGTTTGGAGAGAGTCAAGAAATCACTTCGATGTATTTTATTTTTGTATTGTTCATATCATAGGTATCCAATCGAAATAATCCGTCATCTTCTAGCTGATCTAACTTCAGTAGATCTTTTCCCTACTCGTATCTTGTATCCATCCCAACTGTCCATGAACTACTACAGCTCTCAGAGGATGAGTCTTGCATGTGAAAGTGATTTCTAAATAGTTTCAGTTAGTGAATATTTCAACCATAATGGAATTGAGTGATCTGATCAGGGACTCGAACCTTTCCAAGAAATCGTATGAATTGCTTGCCTCCAGACTAGAAGAAAAGAATATGCTTAAGCTTTGGAACGAAGGTTACACTTTATCGAAGTATTAGTATTCAGCAATGGCATCGGAAACCTTAAGAAGAAAACTGGTCTTTCAAAATATAACCCAACTGAGTGGCGTCTTTTCATTAACTGTTCAAAACGTAGTTTATAATGTGTTCTTTTACATGATGGAAACAAATATGATTTTATTTCAATTGGTCACTCCACCAAGATAAAGGAATTATACCAGATCATTTCTGTAGTCTTGGAAAAGATAAATTATCAAGAACATCGATGGGTGATTTGTATAGATTTGAAGATGGTTAATTTCCTTCTTGGTCAACAAAGCGGATACACAAAGTATCCTTGCTCTTTATGCCTTTGGGATAGTAGAGCAAACATAAACATTGGAAAAGTAAAGACTGGCCTTCGAGAGCAAATATGGTGGTTAGAGAACACAATATAATCAATGAACTTTTGCTACCACGAGATAAAATCATGTTAGTACCACTGTATATAAGAGTAGGTCTGATTAAACAATTTATAAAGTCTTTGAAGAAAGACAATTCGTGCATAGAATACAAAGCTCGTTAGTTACCTGAACTTAACCATGTAAAAACTGAATGTAGGAATTTTCGATGGATCACAGGTCAGACAATTATGACTCACATTTCATAGAATCAATAAATGAAATTGAATCACGTGCCTGGTCATCATTTGTTCTTGTGAAAAGCTTTCTTGGGATTAGGAAGGGAGACAATTACGCTCAATTATTAAAGGATATTCTAGTTAATTTCAGTAGGCTGGATATAACAAGAGTCTTAAAGTCCAGTATCTGCGCAGCCACTTACATCGCTTTTCAGAGCAAGTTGAAAGATTTCATCAAGACATAAAATCAATGAAAGTCAAATACCAAGGAAGATGGGAAGTACACATGATGGTTGACTATTGTCGGATTCTATTGCTGGATTATCCAGGCAGAGCCCTTTCTCGCAAGTTTATAAACGGAGCAAAAAAAAGTGTTTCATAACCCTATATTTTTTAATATTAAATAAAATGATTTTCATGTAGTATACTTTTCTTTTCATTTTTAACATATTTCCTTCATGTTAAAATATATTAAGTTAAACACTACAATAAAATTTTCTTCGGTGTTATGGGCCAGAAAAGTGTACAGTGGCATATGATGTATGTTCCATATTTCGAAAACTAGAGCTGATAGGGGAAGCTAGTGCAATATCTGGAATTAGAAAGTCAAATGTACTCAGACACAGATTTACATTTGTGTGCTTGGATGTGTTATAGTAATAATAATAATAATAATAATAATAATAATAATAATAATAATAATAATAATAATAATAATAATAATAATAATAATAATAATAATAATAGAAAGAAATTTAATGGAGGTTTCGAGGAGGGTATGTGGTGTGAAGAAAATAGGGAATGGAAGAAGGAAGCGGAGTGAGTGGTGGAACGAAGAGCTGGGAATATGGTGAGAAGAAAGAAGGATGCCTTTAACTGGTATTTGGGTACAAAGGAGGCTCTTGATTGGAAAAATATAGGGAATTGTATATAGAGGTGAAGAGGGAAATTAAGAGGGTAAAAAGGAGAGTGGAAGAGAAGTGGGGTAGAAAGCTAGCAGAAACTTTTAAGGAGAGAAATAAAATGTTTTGGAAAGAAGTAAATAGGGTGAGAAGATGGAGGGAAGAACGGGGAGAGGGAGTGAAGGGGGAAGATGGGGAGATATTACAGGGTGAGGAAGAAGTAGGAGTGAGGTGGAAAATATACTTTAATGAATTGTTGAACGAGGGGAGAGAGATTAGAGAAGGAGGAGAGGTGAGGAATGATGAGGAAGTAGTTATTGAGGATATGGAGGAAAATATTAGTAGGAAGGAGGTTTAAGCTGCGATAAAAAAGGTAGAGAAAAGAAAATCGGCAGGATTGGATGGTATATATGGAGAGATGATAAGGGAGGGACCTGCAGAAATGGTTGACTGGTTGGTTAGAATATTTAATATATGTTAGGAAGAAGGGAAGGTACCTAAGGAGTGGCAGCTCACCTATGTTGCACTAATTTAAAGGAAAAATGAGATAAGATGGCATGTAAGAATTATAGTGGGATAAGTCTGTTGAGTGTGATAGAGGAAAATTTATGGTAGGGTGTTATTAACAAGAAAGTAAGATTTAACTAAAGAGGGAGTGGGTGAAGAACAAATTTTTTTTTTTAAAGGGGTATGGGGTGTGCGGACTAAGTGTTTACACTGAGAATGATTAATAAGAAATTACGTGATTAAAATAAAGTTGGGTATGTATGTTTTATGAATTTAAAAAAAACATATGATAGGGTATGTAGTAGGAAGTTGTCTGAAACATTAATGGAGGAGGGGGGATCAGGGGGACGTTACTGAAAGGGATCAAGTCCTTCTATATGAATTGTAGATCAAGGGTGAGAGTGAAAAGGGAGCTCACGGATTGGTTTAATGTAGAAGTGGGACTAAGACAAGGGTGCATAATGTCTCCGTGGTTATTTAACCTGTTGGGAGGATGGTGTAGCTAAGGGAATGGGGAGGGAAGGGGGTATAAGGTTGAGAAGTGTGGAAGCTGAATGGGAGGTAAATGTTTTACTTTTTACAGATGATGCGGTGTTGGTGGGAAAGTTGAGAATGTTGGTGAGAGTTTGTGGTGAATTGAGCGAACATGGGACTGAAAGTAAATTCAGTAATAGGGAGAGGAAGGCCAAAGTGGAGATGAGTGGATGGGGTGAGGGAAATTTTGGGAGGAAGGAGTTTGAGTTTGGAAGAGGGTAGTAGACTTGCAGAGGACAGAGTGAGATAGAGGGAGGTAGTGAGGGGGAATGAGAGGTAGGGATGAATGTGTTTGTGAGGGAATTGAGGCGGGTGAAATTCTCATGAGGATTGAGGGTGGGGATGAGGAGGTGAGGGAGGAGGAATGGGAAGTGTTGAAGTGGGAGGAGAGAAATTTAATGAGGTTGAAGAGTTTAAATATCTGGGAATGTTAGTGGAAGGTAAAAGGTTGACTGGAAAGGAAATAAAGAATAGAGTGGTAGAGGGAATAAAAATGATGGACGCCTAAGAGAAGTATGGAAGAAAGGGAAAATTTCCAAGGAAATTAAGGTAAAAATTTTTGAGTGTATATGTCTCCAGTCTGTAATGTATGATTGTGAAACTTGGGTGATAAATGCTTAGGCGAGGAAAAGTTTGAAAGTGTTTGAGATGAGGGGATTGAGAACAATATGTGGTGTGAGAAGGGTAGATAGGATTAGAAATGAAAGAATAAGGGAGATGTGTGGATGGAGGAAGGGCGTGGTGAATAGAAAGGAGGAGCGTGTACTAAGATGGTTTGGATATGTGTATAGAATGAATGAAGACAGGTTGCTTGGCAGGGTACTTAGATCCGAGGTAGAGGAGGTAAGGGGGAGAGGAAGGCCAAAGTGGAGATAAATAGATGGGGTGAGGGAAATTTTGGGGGGAAGGAGTTTGAGTTTGGAAGAGGGTAGCAGACTTGCGGAGGACAGAGTGAGATGGAGGGAGGTAGTGAGGGGGAATGAGAGGTAGGGATGAGTGTATTTGTGAGGGAATTGAGGCGGACACCACCACACGAGAGCGGAAAAGGTGAAAAGTAAAATAAATAAATAAAGAAATAAATAAAATAATAATAATAATAATAATAATAATAATAATAATAATAATAATAATAATAATAATAATAATATGCGGCTCCCTAGCTCAGTCGATCGAGCACTCGTGATAGCAATCGAGAGGTCCAGGGTTCGAGGCCTGGCCGGAGCGGGAAATGTGAGCGATTTCTTCTTGCGCATTGCTCCGAATGACTCAGTCGTTAAACAAGTACATCAGTGAAATGCTCTTGCCACTGATGGGAATAATCTCCGGCATCCGCGATAGGCCTGGCCCAGCCAGCGGTATCCGCCGTGGGCCCTTGAAACCCAGGGATCTTCCTCGAAAGATCCCACTGACAGGACTTAGTCCTACCTGGGGGAAGGTAATTATTTTATTTAATAATAATAATAATAATAATAATAATAATATAATAATAATAATAATAATAATAATAATAATAACGTGTTCATATTACTATATATTATGAACATCTGATTCGAATAAAAGAGTTAACGAAATTAATAATTTAAGTTTTTTAAATACATAAAAGCGGAAAAATATTATTTGAAAATATGGAAAATTTAACATTTTTAACTATTTCAATTTAAGCCTTTCTTGAATAAGTATTTCAATTACATTTCATCTGCAACTGAATTTCCTGCCTTGTAATTTCATGTCCTTAATGAAATTTTTTTATTTTATTTTTATTTTTTTTTTATATTTTTTTTTACCTTTATAAGATTTTTTTTTTCATTATTTTAAAGCATTTTTACTGTTGCTTCTTGAGCGTATGTATATTGTTATGGTCGTACAGACTGTGATTCGAGGTAATAAGGCGCTGAAACAGCAATTTCAAAAGATTACGACCACCTTTAAAAACAAAAAAAGAACTTTTTAACTTCCCTTTTTATTTTGAAGGCAAAACTTTATTTGTAATTATTTAAATGAATTTTACTATTATTCTCTTAAATATGTCTTACAATAACATAACCCACAGATTCTTGCCGCACTTTCCTATATTAGATTGTGTTATGGGAAATTTTTCGCAAATATTCATATATTAATATATAGGTAATGTATTACTTATATATTATGCAGAACTATTAGGAAAAAATGTATTATAAAGAGGAACCTATTTTAAAATAAGTAGTTGAAGAGATTAAATCTATTTTAGATTTTAAAATTAGCAAGTTTTAAATAATTTTTTTTTGTTGAAAATACTCTTTAACTTGAATTAATAGGAAAATTTAATTTTAAAATTTATATATATATATATATATATATATATATATATATATATATATATATATATATATATATATATATATATATATATATATATATATATATATATATATATATATATATATATATATATATATATATATATATATATATATATATATATATACTTTATGGCTTAAACTTTCTTGCAACTCTACAACTAAATTCATTTGTTCTGTCTACTTATCTCCTAACTCTACAGACTTTCAAAAATTCTTCGAATATCATAATTCCAAAATAGAACACATTCTTTCTTCTTCTCCTTTCTCCGAAATCATCATATTAGGTGATTTCAACATTTACCACCACTAATGGCTTTCATTTAGTTCTAATTATCCAGCTGGTGAACCCGCCAACCACGTTTCTATCTAGAACGACTTTCAGCAGTTGGTTCATCTCGCTACCAGTATCCCTGACCGTCTTGATGATGAACCCAACATACTTGATTCTGATCATCTTATTTCTGTATCTTATTCTGTTTCTTACAGTCTCCCGCAAGTACGGTCTCCGCCTTCGGTGGAACGTTTTGGCATTTCGGTGCCACTAACTGGTCTGATTTGAGGTTGTACTTTTTTAATTTTCCAAGGTTTTTGATTTTCTGTTTCCGTGAAAGGAGTCTTTCGGAAAGTAAAGAAGCGAATAACCAAGGTGATTCGCTCTGGAATGGTGGCGTACATTCCGTATGCTTTCCCTTCTACGAAACCTAACAAACATTGGTTTAAATCTGCTTGTTCTCGTGCTATACGCCGTAGGGACGCTGCTTTCAGGGATTACCGTTGTCTTCAAGCTCCAGAAATTCAGGTAACTTATATTGCATCCCGGAATCGACTAAAATCTATTCTCCGCAACATCAAAAACTCATTTATCTGTCGTAAGTGCAATAATCTTTCTGGTTCTTCTTCTTCACGCCTTTTCTGGTATTTTGCAAAATATGCCAACTCTAACTTTGCTTCTTTCTCTTTCCCTCTTTTAGTATCTTCTGACGGTACAACTGCCGTTTTGCCTTCCTTTTAAAACTGACCTCTTAGCTCAAACCTTTGCTTCTAATTCAACCTTAGACGATTCTGTAGCTGTTCCTACTTCCCTCAGCCCCCTCCAACTCATTTATGCCTAAAATTGTAATTTCTTCTATAGACTTCATTTCAGCTCTCTGTGATCTTAACACTTAGGAGGCGTATGGTCCTGATGGTATCCCTCCTGTAGTTCTCAAAACTTGTGTTTCCCTACCTTGGTAAACTATTTTGTCTATTTCTTTCTACTTCAATCTTCCTTTCTTGCTGGAAATGTGCGCACATTCATCCTGTGTCGAAGAATGGGGACTTCTCTCAACTCTCCTACTAACGTCCCATTCCTTTAAGCTTTGTTCTTTCTAAAGATTTCGAATCTATCCCTAATAGAAATAAATATTTGGAAACATCTCAATTCTTTTAATGTTATCTCCAATTCCCAGTATGCCTTTCGTAAAAAAAACGCCGTCGCGCTGGACATATCGAAAGCTTTCTATAGAGTCTAGCACAAACCTTTGATTTCCAAACTTTCCTTTCCCGGAACCTATCCTTCTCTCTGTAGGCATTTCTCTGATTTCCTTTCCGGTCGATTCTATAGCAACTGTTGAAGGCTACGGTTCATTCTTTAAATCTATTAATAGTGGTGTTCGTAAAGGATCTGTAACATTCGAACACTTTTTCTGCTTTTCATTAATGACTTTCTCTCTGTTACTTAATCTTTTATCCACTTTTATGCCGATGACTTCATCCTGCATTTCACTTTTCAATTTGAAAGGAAAGTAACCTTGCAACAACTGACCTCTCATCTATTTCGTAATTCAAACCTTCATCTCTCCTTAATATTCTTGGTGTTTCTTTTCTCATGATCTTTCTTGGGAAAATCACATTACCTCTCTTTCTAAACAAGCTTCTAAGAAGTTGGGTGTTTTGATGCACCCTCAGAAATTTCTTCACTCCACTCCAGTTGCATGCTCTTTATATGGATGTTTTTCTCCTCTGTATGGAATACGCATCCCAAATCCTTGAAATTGTGAAGTCTTGGGCTTTTCTTCTTATCAACTCTCATGCTCTCACTAATTCTATCCAGTCTCTTTCCTCCCGTCGAATTGTTGCGTCATTCTCTTTTTATTGTCGCTATTACAATGGACACTGCTCTTCTGAACTTTCCCGTCGCATGCCTCCTCCATTGGGAGAGCTCGTGTGACACGTCTTTCTACATAGTCTCATCCTTTCTCTCTCCAACTCTCTAACCCCAGACTTAATCATTATGCTCAATCTTATATGTACTCTACTGGTAAAGTCTGGAACACACTCCCTTCATCTATTTTCCCAACTGTATATGGCTTGCACACCTTCAAACCCGTGTGTCGCAATATGTAGGCCTTTAATTTGACGAATTTCCATAACACCCACATATGATCACACAGCAATATTCATTGCCTTCACCCACACAGACACCAGCACCAATTCTTGATTAAGGTGTGGACAGGTATAACTGGCGACAATTCAA
>SEYY01004693.1:20000-22500 GCA_009176605.1 Armadillidium nasatum
GACTTAGAATTATGATTCAAAATTATGACTCAAAATTATGACACAGAATTGACTCAAAATTATGACTTAGAATTATGACTCAAATTATGAATTATGACTCAAAATTAGAATTATGACTTAAAATTATGACTTAGAATTATGATTCAAAATTATGACTCAAAATGATGACACAGAATTGACTCAAAATTAGAATTATGACTCAAAATTATGACTTAGAATTATGATTCAAAATGATGACTCAAAATTATGACTCAAAATTATGACTCATCTTCCATGATAATTACATTGCAGTTAATAAAATAATCAACAAGGTCATAAACAACGTCAAGGATTTCAATAGTGCCCTTCAGGATATAAATATTTTTCAAAATTACAATATAAAGAAACAGGATAACAAAAAAGAATAATTTTAGGGCGTGTTCCTATAAAGAAATCCATCGTGACGTCATGATTAAGCCAGATGCAGCGAAAATATTTAGCGGATTCTTTAATTTTCGTGGGACACTTCGCTGTAGCAATTAAGAGCTGATCAATATAAACAAACGTAAATATATATATATATTAAAATCTAATTTAATCAGTTATTTAATTAATTTAAGCATTCACTTAATTTAATTAATATCATAAAGTTGTATGTAGAAATGTAAGATAACGAATGAGTCAAACGAAGATTTTAGACTTTGGTGGCAGACATGATTGGAACTAACAAAATTCAGAATACGTGAAAATAAAGTTTGTTTACATCACGTGACCATTCAAATTGAAGATCGAAATTTCTATCTTCAATTTTAGCTGCCACGAACAGAAAATTACTGCAGCAAAACTCTTGGGACACGATTCATGGGACACTCTGCTTCAGCATTCTTTAAAGATCTTTAAAGAATCTTGAAAGTGGAATATTCCCTTAGATTAGTCAAGACTTTAAATTAATGTTAGGTAGTTTTTTAAATGCTAGTTTGAAAAATAAGTCACAGTGAGTGAAACTGTGATTAAAATATTTTACATGTATTATAAAGAATAAATTAGTCCGATGATATCGTATCTGTACAAAAAAAAAAAAAAAAAAAAAAAAAAAAAAAAAAAAAAAAAAAAAAAAAAAAAAAACGCTTTCTCAAAGGCATGAAAAATATTAAATGTTATTTTAATTGGAATAACTTAGTAAATGAGTTTTTTGAAAAAGGGTAAAAATAATGCTGGGTCGACAAAAAAAAAAAAAAAAAAAAAAAAAAAAAAAAAAAAAAAAAAAAAATTCCAGCTTTGAAGAAGATATTTTTAGTAGCAGTGAATAAAATTATATTTTTGTAACTTTTTGAATGTGAATCACGCGTGATCTTTTCTTAAAACATAAACAGGAAATAAGAAAATGTCAAGAATATCCATAATTATATTCCACTGCACTAGAAACAAATAAAAATACAGTAAATCCAAGGACTAAACAATTTCCACTGTACAACCACACTTGTGTGAGTCAAATTCAGAGCATATCCACTGTGATTTATTTAGGACTTAACATCACTATAGAAATTTGTAGCAATAACATCGCTAGAAATTTGGAACAATAACATCGCTAGAAATTTGTAAGCAATAACATCGCTATAGAAATTTGGAGCAATAACATCACTATAGAAATTTGTAGCAATAACATCGCTAGAAATTTGTAGCAATAACATCATCACTATAGAAATTTGTAGCAATAACATCACTATAGAAATTTGTAGCAATAACATCGCTAGAAATTTGGAGCAATAACATCGCTAGAAATTTGGAACAATAACATCGCTAGAAATTTGTAGCAATAACATCGCTAGAAATTTGTAGCAATAACATCACTATAGAAATTTGTAGCAATAACATCGCTAGAAATTTGTAGCAATAACATCACTATAGAAATTTGTAGCAATAACATCACTATAGAAATTTGTAGCAATAACATCGCTAGAAATTTGGAGCAATAACATCCTTAGAAATGTTGAGCTATAAAATCGCTAGAAATATGGAGCTATAATTTAGAACTATAACATCGCTAGAATATTTGGAGCTATAAAATTGCTAGAAATATGGAGCTATAACATCGCTAGAAATATTAAGCTATAAAATCGCTAGAAATATGGAGCTATAATTTAGAACTATAACATCGCTAGAAATTTGGAGCTATATAATATTTATCAACTCAGAACGGACAATTCATTTTAATGTCCTAATTTTAACAGAGGCAGAAAATTTACCAAATTTCAAAGATCAAATATGTAATCACAACCCTTTCATCTGTTAAATTGAAAGAGATTCGCTTCAACACTCAGTCACTACTACTACCAAAAATCATAATAATAATATTAACCATTAACATAATAATAATAATAAGAATTATGATAATAATGACCATTATAATAGTAATTATAATAATAATAAAAAAAAATAAAAAAATAATAATAATAATAATAATAATAATAATAATAATAATAATAATAATAATAATAATAATAATAATAATAATAATAAT
>SEYY01004694.1:0-28921 GCA_009176605.1 Armadillidium nasatum
ATTATTATTATTATTATTATTATTATTATATGAATTGTTTGTTATATTCTAATAAAGTTAGGAATTTTGCATTTGTTTGTAAGGAAGAAAAGGTTTGGTAAAATATTTATTTGGAGTCGGGAAAGAAAATGAAGCCGAAGAAAGATTCGGATTCGGATTCGGATTTAAACTCTGAGCTGAATCCGACCCAAAGATTTTACACAGGATGTTTTCGGATATGAAGTCATGTGATCCGGATATGAGACTTGATGTAAATTAGCATCCAGAAAGGAAGATGGGACTTGATAGTACGGATGTTGGTGATATCCGGATCCGAATACAAATCCGCATTAAAATAATGGTGATGTCAATATGTAAAGGCAAATATTTTGATCGGATAAAATCAGCGGATAATTCGGATAAAAATATTCATATTTACACCCTTAATTTGTGGCGTCGGATGTCTAAATATTCGGATGTTATAAATTCGTTATTTTAGTCTCCCTTTAAAGACCTAAATCTTGATCAAATTTATCAAATAATAATAATAATAATAATAATAATAATAATAATAATAATAATAATAATAATAATAATAATAAAATAAAAAACTACTGCTAAGAAAAATAAAATTTTATATTATTATTATTTATTATTATATTATTATTATTATTATTATTTATATTATTATTATACCCCGTACTACTATTACAACATTGATCCTACTAATTCTGACAATGATGATGATGATAAAATAATAATAATAATAAATTAATAATAATAATAATATTTTCGATATTACTGTTGCTTTCAATGGTAAATTTTCAATACTACTGCTACTACTTCTAATAATAATAATAATAATAATAATAATAATAATAATAATAATAATAATAAAAAAAATTTAATCATATGTTATTGAATATAAAATTGAACGTTTTAATACTATTAAAAAATAATAATAATAGCAATAATAAAAAAAACTGGTTTGTCGATAAAATTTTAAATGTGCTTCAAGATGGCTGCCTTTAGCCTTGTTAAAAATAAATATTATTATATCACGTGGATGAAGTAACACTTATTTTAACCTTTTTTTATGCAAATTTAGTGTATAATGTTAATAAAAAGGTTTATATATAATGAAAGGGCTGCTTCTCCAACCTTTTGACGCTTCACATTGACTCTGTGTTTGTTTGTTTGTGTTTGCGAAGTGTAGATTATTTTTAGTGTTTATTTTTGTGTATTTATTAATAGTTTATTAAATTAGGTATTGAATAGAATATTTATATCGAAAATTTGTTGACGCTACCTCACGTTTTTTTTTTTTTTAAGTATTTTAATTTTGAATTAATACACATGATATTAAAAATTTAAAAATAATTAACTATTTTTAAAAGAAAAAAAAACTGATTTAGTGAAAAAAAGAATTACACATATTAAAAAAACGTAATATCGGGGAGTGTTGGCCTTTATATATATAAGGTAATAATTAAAGTCTGCTAACACTCTCGCAAACTAAATATTCATTAAATATTGAAGTTTAAATTTTGATATAGGGAAATCGAACCCGATCCCTATAGCACAAAAGCAATAGAATTTTACTTCTACGCTACTGACGGTTCAAAATGATGACTCAAAGGGAAGACATGATAATGATTCACAATTTTATATATAAATATATATATATATATATATATATATATATATATATATATATATATATATATATATATATATATATATATATATATATATATATATATATATATATATATATATATATATATATATATATATATATATATATATATATATATATATATATATATATATATATTGCTAGTAAATAAAAAAACTTTTAAATCGGTTCGCTTCTCAATTTTATTCAACAGAAAATAAAAAAAAAAAATATTGGAAGATGTGAAAGAGTTTGGTTGATTAATAATAATTAGTTAAGAGAGAATGTCTACACAGTCAACCTCACCAGATTAAGAGTGTGTTTTACCACAAACAGTTTGACTGTTCAACTATTCACATGCAATTATAAATGTGCCTAACAAAAAAGTTTGTATTCTGATACAAACGGATTGGTTGCACAACCAATTTCACCTTTGACATGAAATTACAAATCTGACCAACTAAGGAGTTTGTTTAAATAGAAACTGATTGATTGATTGATTACTCAATTAATCGCACTTTCTAAGTTATACACGTTTTAAACGTGTCTGAACTTATTATAACAATACAGTTGTATGAACGTACTTCACATAAAGAATTCATACTTTGAGCTCACTTGCAACTATACAGTTGCATCATTTTTCATTTAATAAAGAGTTCTATTTTATTAATTTTTTTTTTTTTAAGTAAACCAATTGTACCATTTTGAGATGTTTAAGATGTATTTCAACCATACAGATAATTAGGGGATGACAGGCAGTTGTGAAATATTTGTTTGCAAAGTTTTATATGATAGCAAGATAATTCCTATCTATCAATATGACTGATTGATTGCGCAACTAGTTGTAAATTCAAATGAAATTCAAAATTTGATCCAAATTTTAATCATATAGTTGTTAAATCGTTCAACTTTTTAATTGAACAACTTGTCAATTGCGCAACTATTTAATTGTGCAACTTTTTAATCGTTCAACTTTTAAATTGCGCAACTTTTTGATCGTGCAACTTTTCAATTGCACAACTTTTTAATCGGGCAACTTTTTAATTGCACAACTTTTTAATCGTTTTTGAAGCTTTAATAGCTTAATCATGCAACTTTTATCCAAGGCAATTTTTAATTGTGCAACTTTTAAAAACTTTTTTATATATATATTTTTTTAAATAAATTTTTCTGTCCAAAAATTTTAAAAACTTTTTTTTACTTTTATTTTTTATTTTTTATCAATCCTACAATTTTTTTATTGAAAATTTTTAAAATCTTACTTATCTAATCAATAGGCTAAGCTTGGTAATTTTTATCCTCTATTATAAATTATTAGTTAAATATTTTCATTTTATCTTGTAAGAAAATATATATATATATATATATATATATATATATATATATATATATATATATATATATATATATATATATATATATATATATATATATATATATATAATATATATATATATATATATATATATATATATATATATATATATATATATATATATATATATATATATATATATATATATATATATATATATATATATATATATATATATAACCATAAAATTTTTTTTTTTGGAATTCTTATAATTCGAACTGATATGGGCGGAGTTTCAAAAATAAAAGCAGCTATTGTACTGCGCTTTTTTTTATGCATCTTTGTTATGGAGTTTTCATATGAGATTAATATATTTTAGTATGGAAGTTTACCTCACTCGCATTTTTGAAAATTCTGTTTGATAAGTTTTTACTCTGTCGTTTTGGATAGAAAGATTACCAAAGAGTAAGTATAGATACATCTATTATTCATACTGTGAAATAAATTTTTCAAATTTTTAAAAAAAATGGGATAATCAGTGATGAGTTGACAAAATTTTAACAAACTGATTCACTTCTTTGTAAAAGGAAAACTTTACAGCAGGTTAGCATCCTTCGCTCCCCTCTTTGATTTCACAACAACAAAAATCTTTAACAGCCTCTTCACTTTCCTGAAAAAAATATTAAGAACTGGTTAGGGTGAACAGGCTCCAGATCACCACTAACAATAATAATTATTCAATTATTCAAGTTAATTTAGCATAAAAATTATAATAATGTAAAAGTTAACCCTTAAAAATTAACCAAAATATTTTCTTTGAAATTTTAAAGAAAACGATAAAAATTAAATTTTAAAGCAGTAACTAATATAATTTAAAATAATATTATTTTACTCTAGACATGAATAAATAAATATGCTTATATAATCCTTAGAATAATAATGTCTTGTTTGAAATCCGCATAATTTAATGTGATCATAAATGAGGATGCGGATTTAGGTGACTCTGTTATAAATGGTTTAGAAGAAATAGGTATTTCCCGCATTCAAACCCGTCGTTATTAAAGCTATATTCATTTTATTCACAATTGAAATAATATATACTCTTTGCATAGTATTATTTTTAAATTGTAATTTATTTAGCAAGCCGTGAGCTCTATTATCAATATATATATATATATATATAATATAATATATATATATATATATATATATATATATATATATATATATATATATATATATATATATATATATATATATATATATATATATATATCAGGATGTCTATATATATATATATATGTATATATTATATTTATTTTATATAAATATGTATATATACTATATATGGAAAATCAAAGTTGACCGATAAAAAAAAATAAAAAAAATAAAAATTATTTGACATTTTATCAGATGATAAAGTGAGAACAGGAAGAATAAGAATTTTTTTTTTTTTTTGTGTTTGCGAATATCTCTATTGCATGGGAACGAGAAACCGTGGTGAGAAATATATTGTTACGCAACGAAGCTTACTTAAAAGGTACGACCGTGTAAACCTAGAACGAAGTAAACAAATCAAAACTCTTCTGTTTCGTTGCTTTTGTTTTGTGATACAATCTAATTTCTTCATTTTTTTTTTCCTCTTGAATTCTGGCTTTTGATATTTACTGAAAAAAGGTGGGGGAATTATAGAAAATTTTAATAGAAATATTTTTTAAATTAATTATTTATTTATTTTTTTATTTATTTTTTTATTTTTTGGCAAGCTGTACGAGTAAGACCGTGAGGCAACAACCCATATTAATCACAAATTTCATTTAATTAAAAAAATTAAAAAAATAAATATAAATATTAAACTTATTCAAAAAAAATTTTTTGTAAACTTTTTCCATTTTTTTTTAGAATTGTGTATAATAAAAATAATAATAATAATAATAATAATAATAATAATAATAATAATATAATAATATATAATAATAATAATAATAATAATAATAATAATAATAATAATAGTAATAAAAAGTTTAATGTTGAAATGTGTCATGTCAGCATTCAGCAATCTACCACAATATCTTTTTTTTTCCCATGATGAATTTCTTTTTTTTTTTAATAATTGATTTAATGAGACCAATTGACTTACATTTAATATTCTGTTCAAAGTCTCTCTCTCTCTCTCTCTCTCTCTCTCTCTCTCTCTCTCTCTCTCTCTCTCTCTCTCTCTCTCTTCTCTCTCTCTCTCTTCTCTTTCTCTCTCTCTTCTCTCTCTTATCTCTCTCTCTCTCTTCTCTCTCTCTCTCTCTCTCTCTCTCTCTATCTCTTCTCTCTCTCTCTCTCTCTATCTCTATCTTCTCTATCTATATCTATCTCTATCTCTATCTCTTTCTCTCTCTCTCTCTCTCTCTCTCTCTCTCTCTCTCTCTCTCTCTATCTCTCTCTCTCTCTCTCTCTCTATCTCTCTCTCTCTCTCTCTCTCTCTCTCTCTCTCTCTTCTCTCTCTCTCTCTCTCTTATATATATATATATATATATATATATATATATATATATATATATATATATATATATATATATATATATATATATATATATATATATATATATATATATATATATATATATATATATATATATATATATATATATATATATCTAATTACAGAAATTAATGTTTAATTTTTCTTCAAAATTTAAGTGCTGACAATTTCAACGCTAAAAATAAATATATTTTTTATTTTATTTTAATATTTATCTTAATAATAAAATAATAATAAATTAAAAAAAGACAGAACCATAAAATATTCCTAAAAATAATAATATAGTTTACTGGTTTTCTTTAAATTTTAAAATTTAAATACATTGAAATTGATTATATCCGCATTTTCGACATTTTTATTTAATAAAATTTTAAAATAAATAAAATATATAAATAAAATTTAAAATAAGAAATTATAATTTAAATAACCTACTTTATTAACATATTTACTATATTTACTTATTTAATTACTACTTAGGCGGATAAGCTTACCAAAAAAGACTGTAACTAAAAAAAAAAAAATTCAAATTTGATTCATATATAAAAAAAATCGCAAAAATCCCCAACCAAGTTTCAGGTTAATTATTTTTGTTAAAAGTTTTACCAAAGGCAAAGACAGGAAAGATTCTTTTTGTTTCAACTTTTAGTTCAAAAGAAATAAAAATCCATTCAGATGTTTTGATGTCGATTGTAATTTTATTTGTTTGTGTGAGAAATTTAAAATAACTTTAAATTTTCCATCCATTAACATCGTCATTATAATTAAGTCTAAATTAATTGATTAATTTACTGTTCTCCTTTTTTCAGAATTTCTTCCAACGTGATGAAGCTTCTTCTTTGTTCCGTCGTCTTTGTGCTCTTCTTTACATCAAGGCTCAACGCCCTTGATAATGGGTTGGCCCTTACACCGCCCATGGGTTGGCTTGCCTGGGAAAGGTTTAGATGCAACACAGATTGTCAAAATGATCCAGACAATTGTATAAGGTGAACAACAACAACAACAAAATTACTTTATTTATTTATTTATTTATTTATTTATTTATTTATTTAATTAATTATTATTATCATTATTATTATTATTATTATTATTATTATTATCATTATTATTTTAGTGAGGAGCTGGTTAAGACAATGGCGGACATATTAGCTACGGAGGGTTATGCCCAATTAGGGTACGACACAGTCATCATGGACGATTGTTGGTTGTCTCACGAACGCGACGCTGACGGCAAACTACAACCTGACCCCGATCGATTCCCCTCCGGTATTAAAGCCCTAGCAGATTATGTGAGTTTTTTCCTCATATATTATAATATATATATATAATAATATATATATATATATATATATATATATATATATATATATATATATATATATATATATATATATATATATATATATATATATATATATATATATATATATATATATATATATATATATATATATATATATATATATATATATATATATATATATATATGGGAGAATTAGGGAAATTAATTTTGTTACTTGAGCGCAGAGACTTAGTGCGTAGACTCACACTGAAACATTGTGATCATCCAGTAAGGTTTAGGTCTTATAGTAATAAAATAAAAGTATTTACCTTACATAAGGTAAATTTTGATTGAATAATGAAAAATTTTCATAATTTTCTGTCTCTGATCTAGGTTCATAATTTGGGTCTGAAATTTGGCATCTATGAAGATTATGGAAACTACACATGTGCCGGATATCCGGGTATGTTGGGAAATACAGAAATAGATGCTAACACATTTGCCGAATGGACTGTTGATTACATTAAGGTCGATGGGTGTTACGATGATCCCTCTAATATGGACGTAGGTAAGAGATATTGTGATAGTTTCTCAGTAATAATGGTTCATATCACTGTTGAAGTTGTCTTCGCTTTGTCTTTCTCTAAATGGAAAGGTTAAAAAAATATAGTTTCATATGTACTGAAAAGATATCATTTATTTTGAAGACAAATAGAAATTATAAGCCTTATTTTTAAAATAATTTTTGTTCTAATCTTACTTTTATTTTTAATTGACTTAATTTTATTAAATTTTTGAGGTAGGGGGGAATTGGGTAAAGGGTTTAGAATCTTTCCAATGTACAATGAAAAAGAACAAATGGTTTATATAAAGTGTAATAATCAACAAAATAAAGGAAAACTGTGTTTCTAATACTACTGAGCATTTTAAAGATAAAAATTTCTATTTCATGATTTGACCACCAGAAACCTGCTAGATATCAGCTAAAATGCAACCACATTTCAGCCAAAAACCAGCTGGATATCAGCCGAAAGAGAAACCTAATATCAATTAGAAACAAACCATATCCCAAATGGAAGTCATCCAAATATCACCCGAGAGTCAACCAGACAATTAAATACCAGTCAGAAGCTAACCGGATATCATTTAAAAACTAGTATGACTGAAGACCTTTCTATCATATGACTATCGTAACTTGAGATAACATCTTTTTCCTTTTCTAACCGATAATTAAAAGGATGAAAAGGCTGAGTTAACTTCAGGGACGCGTATATAGGGTAATTAATCCAGTTCCACTTTTGTTTGTGAGGCGAAAACAAAACCGTTTGTACCATACATCATTTATACGAAGGAGGGAGGTCTTGAAGCAAGAGTAAACTAAGAACTTAGAAGGATAAAGGTCTTTAAAAAGTTTAAGAGTATACACTGAGATTAGAATTGGGACTGATAAACATGCTTCTAAGAAAATAAAATAAAGAGGCCCTTCTTTAGTTACTAAAATACATACTGCTAATAAATTATAAAATAATTATAACTTATTATTTTTAATTATTATTATTTTTAATTATAATAATAATCATTTATTATTATTTTGCTCTTTTTTTTTTCGTTTTCTTTTTCATTTCCCATTTCATTGTTTATCTCAAACTCTTATCACTACTTATCTCTCTCTCTCTCTCTCTTTCTCTTTCTCTCTTTCTCTTTCTCTCTTTCTCTTTCTCTTTCTTTCTCTTTCTCTCTCTTTCTCTTTCTCTCTTTCTCTCTTTCTCTCTTTCTCTCTTTCTCTCTCTTTCTCTTTCTTCTCTTCTCTCTTTTCTCTCTTCTTTCTCTCTTTCTCTCTTTCTCTCTTTTTCTCTTTCTCTCTCTTCTCTCTTTTTCTCTCTTTTCTCTCTTTCTCTCTTTCTTTCTCTCTCTTCTCTTCTCTTCTCTCTTCTTCTCTCTCTCTCTTTCTTTCTCTCTCTTTCTCTCTTCTCTTTCTCTTTCTTTCTCTCTTTCTCTCTTCTTTCTCTTTCTCTCTTTCTCTCTTTCTCTCTTTCTCTTCTCTCTCTTTCTCTCTTCTTTCTCTTTCTCTCTTTCTCTCTCTTTCTTCTCTCTCTTTCTTTCTCTCTTTCTTTCTCTTTCTCTCTTCTCTCTTTCTCTCTCTCTCTTTCTCTCTTCTCTCTCTTCTCTCTTCTCTCTTCTCTCTTCTCTCTTTCTCTCTTTCTTTCTCTCTTTCTCTCTCTTTCTCTTTCTTTCTCTCTTTCTCTCTTTCTCTCTTTCTCTCTTTCTCTCTTTCTCTCTTCTCTCTTTCTCTCTTTCTCTCTCTCTCTCTTCTCTCTTTCTCTCTTTCTCTCTTTCTCTCTTCTCTCTTTCTCTCTTTCTTTCTCTCTCTCTCTTTCTCTCTTTCTTTCTCTCTTCTCTCTTCTCTCTCTCTCTTTCTCTCTTTCTCTTCTCTCTTTCTTCTCTCTCTTTCTCTCTTTCTCTCTCTCTCTTTCTCTCTTCTCTCTTTCTCTTCTCTTTCTTCTCTTTCTCTCTCTTCTCTCTTTCTTTCTCTCTCTTCTTCTTTCTCTCTTCTCTCTTTCTCTCTTTCTCTCTTTCTTTCTCTCTTTCTCTCTTTCTCTCTTTCTCTCTTTCTCTCTTTCTCTCTTTCTCTCTTTTTCTCTCTTCTCTCTTTCTCTCTTTCTCTCTTTCTCTCTTTCTCTCTTTCTCTCTTTCTCTCTTTCTCTCTCTTTTCTCTTTCTCTCTTTCTCTCTTTCTTTCTCTCTTTCTCTCTTTCTCTCTTCTTTCTCTCTTTCTTCTCTCTTTCTTCTCTCTTTCTCTCTTCTCTTCTCTCTTTCTTCTCTCTTCTCTCTTTCTCTCTTTCTCTCTCTCTCTCTCTCTCTTTCTCTCTCTCTCTCTTTCTCTCTTTCTCTCTTTCTCTCTTTCTCTCTTTCTCTCTCTCTTTCTCTCTCTCTTTCTCTCTTTCTCTCTCTCTTTCTCTCTTCTCTTTCTCTTTCTCTCTTTCTCTCTTCTCTCTCTCTCTCTCTCTCTCTCTCTCTCTTTCTCTTTCTCTCTCTCTTCTCTTCTCTTTCTTTCTCTTTCTCTTTCTCTTTCTCTCTTCTCTCTTTCTCTCTCTCTCTCTCTCTGTCCACTGGATCTTGAAAAAGGTTTCCCCGAATTTGGTTACTACCTCAATCAGACGGGAAGACCCATTGTCTACTCATGTGAATGGCCACTTTACCAATCTAATGTACGTATTATAGTAAAGATTCAAGCACTTAGTTTCTTTTTCTGTACTGCATTTTATTTACTTATGTACTGTACTGAATTTTATTCATTTCATGTTCTGTAAATTTTTACGTTCTGTACTATCCTTTATTTACATATGTACTGTATTTTATTTTAATGTAATGTACAGTCGTCAACAGAAGTTCGTTCCTATTAAGCTGGAAATAAATATTTATATAAAATGGGGATCATTTCAGGTTCAGCCAATCACAGTTCAATTAAGCCCCGCTCAATGTTTTTATTTTCTTTTCAAAATAAAGCTTTTATGAAATGATTTCCATTTTATATAAATATTTATTTCCAGCATAATAGGAACGAACTTCTGTTGACGACTGTACCTTTTATGTTTATATATATATATATTCAGTAGTACACTTAATTTTTTTTTTGTACCTGTTTTTAAATTTTTCCTTTTTTTTTACTTATGACTATACTTTATCTAGGTGTTGTACCGTATTTTATTTATTTACACTTATGTATTTTACTGTTCATCTATACTGCATATTGTGTATTGTACCTTTTCACCTTATGTTTATCATTAGCATTTTCTTAAATACTTTACTTTGTACTTGTACTTCCTGTATTTTTTTTATTAATATTGTAATGATAAAAAAAAAAAAGTATTTTCAGAAATTGCAATTATAAATTTTATATTTGAATTTGAACACGATTTTAAATTTCAAGATTATTATCACTATCATTATCATTATCATTATCATTATCATTATCATTATCATTATCATTATTATTATTATTATTATTATTATTATTATTATTATTATTATTATTATTATTATTATTGTTATGACGCAGGCGAACTACACTGCTATAAGAGAGACATGTAATCTGTGGAGAAATTACAATGACGTTCAGGATTCCTGGAATTCCGTCCAGGGCATTATTAACTTTTATGGACGTAATCGGGGTGACTTTGCTTCATTCGCAGGTCCAGGTGGATGGAATGATCCAGATATGGTAATATCATCATTACATTGTTGTTAACGTGCATTGTTGTGCATTGTTGTTAACGTGGTATAAGAATAGAGTGACTGACTCAATGTTTGAATGCGTTGGTTCTAACCCTCACGGGGATCATAGGAAGAAACGACCTAGGATGATCCCTTACTCCAATACAGTAATGTCTTTGATCTACAAACTTAAAAAAAAGGCATTTCCAACATTTTTTGTAATGTCCCAACGAATTGTTTAACTTACAATAAATGCCCATCTACGCAATAAATGTCAGAATTTATCATCTCCATTTTATATTCTTAAATGAAAAAAGAAAAATTTTTTAAAATATTTAATAAATTTTTTTTTTTTAATTCGTTCCAACAATTCGTTGTAGAATTTAATGTAATTAACATGAACAAGTTATCAAAAATAACCTTTTTCATCTTGTTTACGAAAGTTTTGCAAGTACATTTTGACTTTCGAAGTGCGCTTTCAAACGCTCTCTTTTCTTATACCGAAATTTACGTGATAACTTGAACCAGCATTTATTTATTCAACCTCAGCTTGTTATTGGAAACTTTGGTTTAAGTTATGATCAGAGCAAATCTCAAATGGCAATTTGGGCAATCTTTGCTGCTCCTTTGATCATGTCCGTAGACCTTAGGACCATCAAATCAGATTACAAGGCTATACTTCAAAATGCTGCTGTGATTGCTGTTAATCAAGACCGATTGGGAATACAAGGAAGAAGAATATCTCAGGCACGTATATAAAATCCTTGTTAAATTATTTTAAATACTTAAAGAAAAATCTTAAATTGAAATGAATCGATATTTTCGATACACATTTTGTATACTAAATCGATACTTGCATAAATTGTTTCCTTCCCATTTTTATCGATAAACATTTCTATGTAGTATATCGATACTTGCATAAATCGGTGTGTACCAACTTATCGATATAATTTTCTAATCATTTTGATATATCGATTAATTAAAGAATTTTATTATAACGTGAATTCTAGATTCAGATGGAGCCTAGTTAAAAACATTAACAAAATAATCCTCTTCGAATAGCACAATACTAGTGAGATCCGAATTTTTTCTTTAAAAAAATGATTGAATTTTATTTTTCAGGAAAACAATATCGATATTTGGACAAAAGCAGTTTCTCCAGTTTATGATGATTCTTATTCGTATGCGATCGCATTCCAAAGTGGAAGAGATGATGGAATGCCCTACAAGGTCAGAAATTTTCGTTTTTAAAATATTACTTTAAGTTTTCAAAGAAACTTAAATATTTAATCTTAATAGCATTACATTTGTTCATGTCTGTTTTAGTGTTGGCAATATTATTTCTCACGATGGCCGAAATATAAATATAAATGATAATACTACATAGGGCAGGATTTATAGAAAGACAGCTACTCTTTCTTACCTAGGCCTTTATTTACATGAATATCACTTAATATAACAGCGTGCTACGACACACGATATAGAATGAGACTACAAGTCTTTACTGAATGGTATCAAAGAAAATATTCATACATAATTAATTAATATATATATATATATATATATATATATATATATATATATATATATATATATATATATATATATATATATATATATATATATATATATATATATATATATATATATATATATATATATATATATATATATATATATATATATATATATATATATATATATATATATATATATATATATATATATATATTATAGGCTGTTTTTCGGTTTTAGGAAATTTTCCAATAGGCAATTGAGTTAAAAATCAACTATAAATATTTATTATTATTATTGATTATTATTATTATTACCTCAGGTGACAGTAACTCTGGAAGCACTTGGCTTAACCGACGAAGCTGGTTATGAAATCACAGAACTTTTTGATGGTGTAAATTATGGAACATTTCTTCCCAGTGACAGTTTCAGCGTCAACGTTAATCCAACGGGAGTTGTCCTTATTCGATGTGAAGTTGTTAGGGCGGGCAGGGCGTCATAAAATCTTGGGATATAATTTTATAATCATTAATCGATTAATCGGATTATTTTCAGTTCGATTTGTTTGATTAATCAGATTCGAATTTATTTTACAGTTCGATTAATCTAAATGTAATCTACTTAACGTAAAATCGATTGTCGTATACACAAAAATGCTAAAAAAAAAAAAAATAAAAAATTCTTTTTGATAGTTCATGTTTAAATTTTTTCTTGTATTTTAAGTAACCTCAATGTATAAAGTTTATTAAAATTCACATAAATTTCAATTTATTTTTGTTTTATTTATTTTCTTTATTATGGTATAATATATTTCTTTAAAAAAAACCCAACTAATTAAATACGCTATTAATAATAATAATAATAATAATAATAATAATAATAATAATAATAATAATAATAATAATAATAATAATAATAATAATAATAATAATAATAATAATAATAATAATAATAATAATAATAATAATAATAATAATAATAATAATAATAATAATAATAATAATAATAATAATCAATAATAATAATAATAATATATTAATAATAATAATCAATATATATAAGTTACCCTTTAAAAATTAACATTTTCTTTAAATTGTTTTAGAAAACGGACTAATAAATAATAACTATTTTAATTTTAATTAATTTAATTTTAGACGTGAAGGTGTATGTGAACTGAAAATAAGAATGTGAGTTTTTGCTTCAAATCCTCATAATTAAATGTGAATATAAAAGTGGATGCAGATTTTGGTGATTTTATTATAACCTATCTAGAAGAAACTGATATTTTCATATACTAGATCCAGAGTCCTAATTAAAACCATTTCCATACAACACTCTTGGAACTGGAAATCGTAAATACTCTTAGATTTTATTTATTTTTAAATTTTAATACATTTAGTCTAGCTTCGCAAGACGTGAATTCTATTATATGAAATCCTCTGTGATGTGAACCAGTGTACGTCGTGTGGCTTAAATCAAGTACTTGGTTTAAACCTTAAATCATGGCTTATAAACACATAAGGAGTAGAACCCTGACTTAAAGACATATACGCTATATTGTTAAAATTTAAATCAGAAGTATGTTCATATGTATGCATTTCTGAAATGAAAGGGAAAGTTTGTTTGAATGGGTCTGAATAATTTGTAATATAGTAATAAAATCTTTTTGACAAAGTTAAACGGCAACCAACTATATGAGAAGTGAATTGCATTGTAACACTAAATAAATTTATTCACTTAACTTAATATCTGTGACCAGCTATGAGTCACACTCATCGACGATTTACTTTTTAATATTTGTGATATCGTTTAAAACTATTGTAGAATTAAACTTAATTTACATCAACTACAAACAATAGAACGGAACTCTTTTATTTTAATGCTAAGAGTTCTCTTCATAATTGTGATTATTTATAAACTCTTATTAAATGGCTTTAATATTTATTTATTTATATTAACTTTTAAACCTGTTAACTCAGGTTGTTCATCAATTTAAAATTGAAACTTTATTGCCTAAACTGATGATTTCGCTTTACTTTAAATAGATTGGTTTCCTCTGACAAATTTTGGTGGATGATGCCTTTAGTAAACCTGGATAGATTACTGGATTTCTCCTCTGCAAAAAGGATAAGGGGATTCTCAACCAAATTTAATAAACCTTAAATTAAGGTAAGCTTTAGTTCCTATTTTTTCTTTTTCTTTAATTAATTAAGAATTTTAATCTAGATATAATAAAAGAATACTAGTTTGTTTCTTAAAGTAAAACACGGACTTCTCATACGGTTTCCTTCATATAAATTCTAACACAATATATATTATATATATATATATATATATATATATATATATATATATATATATATATATATATATATATATATATATATATATATATATATATATATATATATATATATATGCGCGCATGTGTGCGCACATAGTGTGCGTATGAATGTAGCACATGTATCAATAAATCAATAATTATAATAACCTTGTAGGTTATTCACATATTCTGTTTTAACTGAAATATGAACAGTGTTAATGCACCATTGATTTTAAATACATTATGTATTATATCAGTATATATTAATGTATATTATTCCTTAATAATTTTAGTTTAAATATTAAGCTGTATTTGTTTTCATAAGAAATTTGTGGTACCTCTACAAAAGGTTTATAAAAATCTACTCAAAATATTACTGAATAAATTTACGAAGGTTTATCGATCGAAACATCACTTAAAAATTAGTAACAATTAAAAAACTTAAATTTGTTCATTCTTTATGTTCTTATTTCGATTCAAATCTTAATTTAAGCAAGTGTCTTAGGTATCTCTTCAGAAGAGTTAAAAATTAACAATAGGGCTTAATTTACCCTCATCTAAAACCATAAAGAGAATAAACAATTTTATACCCCTTTTGTACATTTTTATAATGTGTAGTCTACATTTGAAATAAATATACAGTGTGTCCTACTTGCTTTCGGCCCCAGTAGAGGTCATAAGTTAATAAAATTTTCCACGAACAAACTTTGGTGTTGGAAGAGATCGTCATGCTTTCACACACTTTTCTATGTTACAGAAGATTTATGCCAACATATTTGTAGTCACAGCGTCAATTACCTGCCGAATGTTGTCTTTGGGTTGTGTGAAAATACGTAGCTTTTTGCGATACATTTTCCCTTTCGTCATGCTCCATAGGAAGAAATCCGGCGGGGTAAAATCAGACGACTTTGTTGGTCAAAGTCCCTTGGAAATGATCCGATCTTCAAAGAAGGACTCAATTTCATACATGTTGACATTGGACGTGTGACAAGTGGAGTTATCCAAACTAAAAAATGATTCCATCTCGCTTCTCACATACCAAGGTTTGTTCGTAGCAAATTTTATTAACTTATGACCAATAATTTGATACCTATAATCTCATACCTCGTGCCGAGAACAAGTGAGATACTCTGTATAATCACAACTACTCACGAATCTGCGGCATGGTAAGAGGTGTGCCCCGTAGATGTATCTTCGTTTGCCACACACTTGCATCCTAAACTGATTTCTGCATTTAGCACAAATGTTGACAACATGCTATAGAAATACGCTTTCTTATTCACATTTATCGTACTTCCACCAAGGCAATTTTAACTTATATTTTCATTAAAAGATTAGGAAAAATATACTTTTGAAACCTTGACTTCATCTTGCAAAATGAAAAATATTTTGAAAATATTTTCACTAGATTGGTGTTTTCGTTTTGTTTAGAATAACAAACCGAAAACACCAATACTTTCAAAAAGAATTTCTTGCAAACTCGAGAAAAACATGAATTCTTAAGTTATTCTCGAGCTTGCTAGAAATTCTTTCCAGAACGAAAAGTCTTTTTAATTAATGCTAATTTTTTTCCCTAAATAGATATATCATAATAAAGGAAAATATAAAAAAAATACAAGGGCAAAATGAAATTTATGTAAAATTTAATACTTTTTATATACATAAAGATTACTTAAAATAAAAACTGAAAATTAGAAAAACCATTAGAAACGGTAAAAAAAAAATTTTGACAATCGATTTTACGTTAAGTAGATTACATTTAGATTAATCGAACTGTAAAATAAATTCGAATCTGATTAATCAATAAATCGAACTGAAAATAATCCGATTAATCGGTTAATGATTGTAAAATTATATCAAGATTTTATGACGCCTTGCCCGCCCTAACAACTTCACATCGAATAAGAACAACTCCCGTTGGATTAACGTTGACGCTGAAACTGTCACTGGGAAGAAATGTTCCATAATTTACACCATCAAAAAGTTCTGTGATTTCATAACCAGCTTCGTCAGTTAAGCCAAGTGCTTCCAGAGTTACTGTCACCTGAGGAAAAAATAATAATAATAATAATAAATATTTATTGTAATAATAATAATAATAATAATAATAATAAATAATAATATAATAAATAATAATATAATAATAATAATAATAATAATTAATAATAATATAATAACAATAATACATATTTTGATTTTAAAAACTAAATTACCTACTCTAAAATTTCCTTAAACCATAAAATTAAAGTCAAAAGCCGACATGAACAGAAACATGAACGAATGTAACGCTATTAAGATAGTCTTTTGAAAACCAAAATTTCTGACCTTGTAGGGCATTCCATCAGTTCTTCTGCTTTGGAATGCGATCGCATACGAATAAGAATCATCATAAACTGGAGAAACTGGTTTTGTCCAAATATCGATACTGTTTTCCTGAAAAATAAAATTCAATCATTTTTTAAAGGAAAAATTCGGATCTCACTAACATTGTGCTATTCGAAGAGGATTATTTTGTTAATGTTTTTAACTAGGCTCAACCTGAATCTAGGATTCATGTTATAATAAAATTATTTAATTAATCGATATATCAAAATGATTAGAAAATTATATCGATAAGTTGGAACACACCGATTTATGCAAGTATCGATATAGTATACAGAAATTTATCGATTATGTTTGAAGAAAACAAAATATGCAAGTATCAATTTAGTATATATGTATCAATTTATTTCAATTTAAGATTTCTATCTAATTATTTAAAATAATTTAACAAGGATTTTATATACGTGCCTGAGATATTCTTCTTCCTTGTATTCCCAATCGGTCTTGATTAACAGCAATCACAGCAGCATTTTGAAGTATAGCCTTGTAATCTGATTTGATGGTCCTAAGGTCTACGGACATGATCAAAGGAGCAGCAAAGATTGCCCAAATTGCCATTTGAGATTTGCTCTGATCATAACTTAAACCAAAGTTTCCAATAACAAGCTGAGGTTGAATAAATAAATGTTGGTTCAAGTTATCACGTAAATTTCGGTATAAGAAAAGAAAGCGTTTGGAAAGCGCACTTCGAAAGTCAAAATGTACTTGCAAAATTTTCGTAAACAAGATGAGAAAAGATTATTTTTGATAACTTGTTCATGTTAATTACAATAAATTCTACAACGAATTGTTAATATAAAAATAACTAAAGATTTGAATATAAAATAGTGATGCTAATTTCACATAGTTAATGTGTAGATGATTAAATCTACGTTGACTTTGAAAGGGGAAGTTATAGAAAAGAGTGAGTGGGAAAGCGTTCGAGCTTTCACCTCCTCATCTTGTCTGATGTAGATAGATAAAATTATATTTTTGTTTGTATAGTCAAAATATTTATGATTTGGAATATAACTACATATTAGTATTTTTCAGAAATTGAGAGAATAATAATAAATTATAATTATAAATATAATTCCATAAATAAGAAAAATTCCTATTGTGAGGAATTGTTCTTAACTTTATGCAACTCAGAGAATAACCTCTCATGAAGATCTCATAATACGTAATACCTGTAAAAAAAAGGTATAGTAAAATAATGTATTTAAAACTATATAAAGATAAATAAAACTTGTAGATATAAAACAAACTTAAAATGAATGTACTAGTGAAATGATATAATTAAAGTATTAATTATTACAGGAATTTTAGTAGAAGTAGACGATCAGGAGACTTTTATGACTCAAACTACTTTAAATAAAAAAAAAGAAAACTAGAAAAAGGTATTAAATTTAATGTTAAAGTAAAAATTAGGTGATAGGAAGTGTATATATATATATGTAAAACTAAATTTGTTATTCTTAATAGAGCATACAGAGTGTAGAGGATAAAACATTGTGTGAAAAACAATTTACAACCCTTCGCAATAAGAAGCTATAGACGTTCTTATTGTTTCATAAGGTACTAAAAATTTCTTAAGTAAAAATGAAAGGTGAAAATATAATAATATAAACTAAAGGTTAATATAATGTAAAACAATGCACTAATTGTTAAATTCCTTTATAAAATAGGGTTTTTTTTTTGGTACTTGATTCTGTATTTGCGTGATATCAAGAGTCATCCCTTCTGCAACTGACGTTGATGCACACACCATCCTCCACTGTGTGCTTATATATTAGTTCAACTCATAAATATTATATAGAATTAATTGAAAAGTGAAAGTGAAGTTCCAGGCCGGATTTCATAACCAGCCTCCAAGATTTTAAGAACTAAGCTAAGCAATAATTATTCCCTTGTAGGTTCTCTTCTTAGGAACTTTACATTTACTAACCACTTCCACTTCCTGTAGTCTTAGTCCTTCTTGTATCAGGATCCGGGGCTTGGGTTGTGGTTGTCCCTTAAAATTAGGATTACGGATTGAGGGTGGGTTATAACTAGTAAAATTGTAAAAGGTTCAAATAATTTAAATTATCACATAAAATAATCGCAATAAATGCTTTATATAATTGCTTGCTTAAATCACCTGTGTCTGAAGATCTAAGTGTGAGTATCTCCCAGAAACTTTTACTTCTTACTTATTAAGTCGTGGTTCAAAGGATGAAATAATTAGGTGTTCACCTCCTCTCTTGTGAGTCAATCAAGTCTCTTTTGATCCTGATTGTTCATCAGTTCCACCTCAACTGCTGAGAGTGCTTTGTGTATTTTTGAAGGGCAAAGGATTTTGTTATCCAATATACCCTCAAAATGTAAGTGCCCATTTATAGTTTGCTTGGTATGTTGTAGTTAGAATACAAGTAGGGTAAGTGTAGTCCTTGAGTTGAGCGTCAATTATATGCAGACAAATACACGATTTACATCCCCTGGCCTTGGTGGTTATCCAAGGCCCTTTCTCCCCCCAACATACACAAAATTAAATTGGCGCCCGAACAGGGACTTGATTGTTCGAGTAGGTGAGGGGTGTGATTGTGAATAGGAAGTTGAATAAGTGTGGAACCACGACAGTTGGATTGGGTTTCTCCATTTTTCTGTAGACTATTGAGCCGTAAGTTGGAAATATTAACCCACACTAATCGTATATACTGGTGTGCCGGCCATTCTGGGGCACTGGTGTATGCGTTCGCATATTATTTTTCTTTGCAGCTGTAGTCTTGTGAAAGATATCCTCTAAGAAAAGAAGATAAGCAAAATTTCGCATTCAAGTATTTATGTGTATGTTTGTATACATGTATCTATGAAAAAATAATTCTGGGTTAAACTTTGCCAAGTCCTTAAGTTTACGTGTATAGATATATGTATATTTATATGCATATATCTATGCAGGGATAAATGAAATCCTGGTTTATAAGACATTCTAATCCTTAAGTTAGTAAGTATATTTATATAAATATATATATAAAGATTTCTTTTCAGAAATAATCAGTTCTTTTTCAGAAAAAGGAAAAGATGGCAAGTTCTATTCCCGATATGGCTATAGAGGAGTATTTAGATCTTATAGAGAGTGGGCGACAAAGTAGAATGGAGCAGTCATTGATAACTCCAAGTGAGAGTCCCGAAGGAATGATTTCAGCTGATGCTGTAAAGAACATTATGGGTAGTTTATCTAACCAGATGGAGGTCTTAAATAAAAAACTTGATGAGGCAAAAGTTAATGCTGGAATAAACCCACTAGCTGAAGGGAAAACTAATAACTTCACAAAAAAAGAAGACACTGCAGAAATGGTACAAGTTACATCCACAGAACAAATTGGTAATCCTGAAAATGCCTTTTTGTTGCATTTTGAGAACCAATTAATGACATCCCAGCACTAATGTGAGCACCACTCCTTTGATATCCTCTATCATGTCTGCAGATCATGTAGTCACTACCACCACTACTACTGGAATGATTTTTACACAAACTCCGACAACCCCAGTGACTGTAAGCCATTCTATACCATTTCAACCATTCTTACCACCAGTAACAGTAAATCACAGAAATGATATGTTTACAGCAAGTCAGTTCGATATAATTCAGCAACAAATGTCGTTATTGACCCAGACTGTGTCCTTGCTGACCATATTAATAAATAACTCCCAGAAACCAAAGATATTAGAACCAAAAGTTTACAGCTATGAGAAAGAACAGGACTTACACAAATTCCTGGAGTATTTCGAAAAATATTGTAATAAAAAGTATCCCCAAAGTCCTGACCAATGGCTTAGGTTATTGGAGAAATACCTCACTGGAAAGTTTTTGCGTTTATATAATGTAATAGTAAAAACGGTTACAGATTATAACACTGCCAAAGGAATATTAATAAAGTGGTATATACAGGAAGAGAAGAAAAGGAATGAAAATAAACTCAGGGCATATCATTCAGCTAAACGTGAGACAGGGGAAGATATTAACCTTTTTGCATTGCGGCTTGAACAACTCGCCGAACAGGCTTTCCCCGGAGTAAATATGCGAGAACATGAATCTCTGCGTACTGCATTTATATTAAGCCTGCCTACAAATGTGCAAACTAAATTAAGAGAGTTTATCATCCAGAATGAGATGTGCACACAGACAAAAGTGCCCTGGGATAAATTGGTCCTTTTGGCTGACTCATATGATCGAGAGTTCCAACCATGGAAGAACGCTGATCAGTTAGAGACGCAAGCAGTCTCTAAAGAAAAATCACAGAGGCGAGACATTGAAGTAGTCCAAGTAGATGCAGTGACACCGCAAGCTACGTGGAGTGAGATCTTAAAAAGATCCCCTCCTCAGCCTAACAGACTATATCAAAAAACTCCATCATGGAATTTGAATCATAATCGGGATCGGGTTACTCAAGAAAGTAAATCCGTAAATTTCTGTACACATTGTGGACGAAATGGTCACACTATCAATGAATGTTATAAAGCTCTTGGTATTTGTAGCTACTGCAAAACCAAGGGACACATTCGTAATGATTGCTGGCATAATGTGAAAAATGGTTCAAATCTCAAGGGGAATAAAAAATCAGTTCTAAAATGTCCTTATTGTGAAGGGGACCATCTTGGAATTAATTGCAATTCTAGGAACAAACAGGGTTCCCCTAAGCAAAGAGGAGTTGGAAATCAGAATCAGATAGTCCGTAGTTATAGTCCTCCCAGACCAAAACCAAATTTCCCATTACCCCAGCGAACACAGACCAATAATAGCAGGACTTACGAAAATTCCTCATTGACTATAGACCCGTGGGCAGCCAGTGGGGCTAAACCCAAGACCCGACGCATTGACAATTGTCAAATGTGTGGCGAGTCACATGATGAAGGAAAATGCTTGGGGGATCATCCGGAAAACTGTCTGACTCCGCAGTGATAGGGTGCACTGTGGGGAAAGGTGGTGGACTTGGATGTTCCCCAAACTGAGGCTACCCTAAATTATAACAGTGTCATAAATGGACTTGAGTCAAAAGTAGAACATAAAAATGAAATTGGACTTGAACTTGATAGTAAAAATGACAAGTGTAGGGTGTATAACAATCCTGAGGTTATCTGCAATTTATGTCAGGCAGACGTAGATCCGCTGATCATAAATGTCTCGCTTGATGCAGGTAAAAATTTCCTGGATTGCATGGTGGATACAGGTGCGGGAGTTAGTTTGTTGAGTGAAGGGGTTTTACCTACTTTACATAATGTAGATCTTAAACCCTCTAAAGAAGTTACAGCAATAATGGGCTTTGGGCATAATCACCGAATTCCTGTCACTTTTTATATTGAGGAACGGGTAGTTTTTGATAGTGGCTTCACCACTAATCCCATTAAATTTTTTATAATTCCCTTAGAAGTGATGAATCATAATGCCATTTTAGGTGCGGTTGCCCTTAAGGACAACAAATTGCTTCCCGACCTGACCCACCGAGAATTGCTGAAGAGGACTCAGGATAACTTGACCAGTGTCGGCAAAGATATAAGCCTGACTATCCCATTTTACAATTGTCTTATTCCTGAATTCACCAAAATTCCCCCCTATCAGTGTAAAATGGTATCAATTACCATTCCTACTTGTATTAAAAATAGCTATAAAAACAGATTGGTAGAGTTTTCAGGAGTGAGTCATTCTTCTTTGACCTTCCTTCCAGGTATATTAGACATTAGTGTGAAGGAAGTATTAATAGCTGTTCTAAATCCCTCAGAGAAAGAACAGCATGTTAGGAAAAACTTCATTGTAGGTAGTATTAGCGACCTAGGTTGTAGGGATGGGCAGGTTTGTATACAACAGGGAACACCAGAATTTACCTTAATAGACCCAGAAGTATACTGGGACGTAGAAAAAATCAAGTTAGAATTCGAAATTAGTACCTTGCCACTGTCCACTGATCAGCAAGAAAAGTTAATTTCAATCTTGTTGAAATACCCACATGTACTTAGTACTGGTGACAATGATGTGGGATTGGCACACAAACATTACTCACACCATAGAGTTGGAGACGGATAAACCCGTCAGAATTCCCGTTAGACGCTTCCACGGGCCCTTGGCGCAAGAGATTGAAAAAGAATGTGCCGACCTTATGGAAAGTGGAATCATACAGTATAGTAAGTCTCCTTACTCAGCTCCTGTGGTTCCGGTTCGAAAACCTGATGGTTCATTAAGGTTGTGTATTGACTATAGAAAGCTTAACAATGTCACGAAAGGAGACTCCTTCCCATTGCCTAACTTAATTGACATGATTTACAATATGCATGGGAATTCTCTGTTCACTACAATCGATCTTATAAAAGGTTATTATCAAATAGCTATGGATGCTGATAGCATTGAAAAAACTGCATTTTCAACCCCATTCGGACAGTATGAATATACGAAAATGCCCTTTGGCGTAAAAAATGGACCTGCCACCTTCCAACGTGGTATGATGATTGCTCTAGCTGGCCTCCCATGGAACAAGGTCATGGTTTATCTTGATGATATAATCATCCTCGGTAAGAATTTTGAAGATCATCTGGATACCTTGGAAAAGGTCTTAATAGCTTTGGGGTCCAATGGATACAAATTAAAACCTAAAAAGACTCGAATATGTCGAACAGAAGTGGAGTTTTTAGGACACAGAATATCCGAAAAAGGAATACAACCATTAGAAAAAAATTTAAAAGGTGCGCTGGAATTTCCTGTTCCAACGACAGTTAAACAGCTGAGGCAATTCCTGGGGATGGTGAATTTCTATCGTCGCCATATCCCTAATTGTTCTCAGATAGCGCAACCATTATCCTCACAGACAGGGGGTAAAACTGTTACTTGGACTGAAGGGTGTCAAAATGCTTTTACTCAATTAAAGGAAGCATTGGTAAATCCTACTTTATTGGGATTTCCTAATTATTCTCCAGAAGCTTCACCTTTAGAATTATATGTTGATGCTTCTAATCTAGGCGCTGGAGCATGCCTATCCCAGAAACAAAATGGGGTGCAACGTCCAATCGCTTATATTTCTACAACATTTAGTGGACCACAGAAAAACTATAGCACCATAGATAAGGAGCTTACTGCCTTGAGATGGGCAGTCAAGTCCTTAAAAGCTTTCCTAAAGGGTGTTAAATTTGTTATATATACTGACCATCAACCCTTAATCTATCTACAAAACATGAGCATGGTGGATGGACGAGTGGCCCGTACATGGGAGGAACTAAATGATTACGATTTTGAGATTAGGCACATAGTAGGAAAGGTGAATATAATTGCCGATGCTTTATCTAGATCTCCGGTACTTGATCAGTCTTATGGAGATATCTCTGAATTGAATCCAAAATCCATTGAATTCATCCCAGTAGGGTTCGAACTCATTGAGGTCCCAGGGGGCGGTGATGCGGTTTTCAGGTGTTTTTCCTTGTTCCTGTATGGTTCAATGGAGAACCATTTGGAGATACGTATGACCGTGGTTGAAGAACTTTTAAAGAATTTAGAGCGTTATAAACTTCAGGAAAAAGGGATTAGAAAGAAAATAAGGGTCATGAAATGTACTGGACAAGTTCCAGTACCTGAGGTCATTGATTCATTCTGTAATATATATAAAACTAGGATTGAAGTATATTATGACGATGAAAGACCCATAATTTATGGTTCCAAATTTACAAATAACATTTGTAGATTAAAGTGTCTTGGGGGCATACATTATAATTATTTAAAACCTGTTGACATTGTCCAAACTAAAACTAATGAGATTATTATAAACATAAATGAGGTCATACCACTTTATGATGATCTTAATATAGCTCAAAATAATATCCGAGAAGTTGATATTATTATTGATCAAAATAACGATTATGTTCTTCGTAACTTAATCAAACATGTGTCTTTGAATACACCTAGTTCTATATGGCCACCCTTGTTAAAAATATTTAAATGCCACCATAGAGACCTGTTCATACAAAATGATATGTTGTATCGATATCAGAATCAACAACATAAACAACACAAACAAATAGTTTTGTCATTTAATTTTCTAGTTTTAATTGTCCTTAAACTACACTGGAATTTGGCTCATATTGGCAGAAATAAAATAGTAGATTTAATTTATCGTCATTTCTGGCATCCTAGGGCAAATCAGGTTGTTTCAGATGTAGTAAGATGTTGCCCTACATGTCAGAAGTTGAAAACGCATTCAAGTAAAATCATACCACCTACACTAAAAATAAACACAAACACTCCCTTTGACCTTGTAGCCATGGACTTATTGAAATTCCCTGTTACCAATAGTGGAAATAAGTATGTAACTGTGTTAATTGATCATTGTTCTAAATGGGTTAGTGTAATACCCATAGCAGACAAGCAAAGTGAAACTGTGGCAGATGCTCTTGAAAATAGAATCTTGCCTTTTTTGCCTAAATTACCAAACCGTTTATTGACAGATAATGGAATGGAGTTTGTAGCTGAAACCTTTCAAATTGTTTTAGAAAGATTTAACATACAGCATATTCGAACATCCCCAATGCATCCTGCAAGCAACGGTATATGTGAACGGTTTAATAGGAGTCTTATCCAATCATTAAGATGCCTGGTTTTAGAAAATGAGTCGAATTGGGATGAGGAGTTGTCATCTGCAGTAATCATCTATAATCATACCTGGCATAGTTCTATAAAGATGTCACCCTCAGACTTTATATTGAAGGAGTCACATGTAGAACCTGCTCATACTTTTCCACAATATTGGGATGATGGTACTCCAAATTTTAAACCTTATAGAATTGGGCAAAGAGTAGCGAAAAAAATCATATTTAAGGGACACCAAGTGACCAACAAATTTAGAGTCCGATGGGAAGGACCATTCGTTATTACAGTGGTGAATGACAATAAAGTCACTTATAGAATCAAACGAGTGGCCAACCCAAATTCACGAGAGGAAAAGGTTCATTATTCGCATCTGCGGAAATGGATCGAAATTCCCTCATATCTACTGAAAAATCCCTTCTTCAAGGAGAAGGTATTTCAAGCAGAGGAAGAGGAGGATACACTTAATGATGTAGAGTTAGAATATAGGTCTGAAGATGAAAGAGAAGAGGTTGATAAAGATGAACCTTCATCAGATGATGATATAAATAGTGAGGGAGAAGAAGATGATTTTGAAGGTTTTGGTGAATCGGACAGCTCTGAGATAAAAACCTCTGTCCTTGCACAGATGGTACAAACTCTTAGAAACTTGCAGTCAGTATCTGATGTTTCATGTACGGATGGAACAAAGGAACTGGTAAATAGTGAGATGAATTCTCAAGATAACTTTCGTGCAGAAGTCAATCTCTTCAACATATCACCTATCCTTTCTGTACCCTGTTGCACTCCTAATGAGACTTTTTCTCCTTTGAATATCCTTTCTTTTTCCATTGCTAATGATCTTTGCACGAGTGTATATTCTATGGATTTTAAACACTCTCGTTCGACTACTTTGCTAGAAATTAATGAATCAGAAGAGAAGTCTAACAAAGCAGAAATGGATTCTGAATACGAATCACCAAATTTCTCAGGGTTTGAATCTCATACAATTCGATGGGATGCCATGAATATAACAAATGACCAAA
The DNA here is from genome assembly GCA_009176605.1 of Armadillidium nasatum. Taxonomy (NCBI): domain Eukaryota; kingdom Metazoa; phylum Arthropoda; class Malacostraca; order Isopoda; family Armadillidiidae; genus Armadillidium; species Armadillidium nasatum. The sequence continues at coordinate 26,825 of SEYY01004694.1, forward strand.
TTCTCGACCGGGTGTTTTCACCATATGATCAAATAATGGATATCCCAGAGTTGGAATGGGACGATTCCTCTCTTATGATAGATGAGCTTGGTGATGACCAACAGAAAGACATCCTGGAATCAGACAATTCAAAAAACCTGAAGAAACCAGCAGGTTTAGGAATTGACACAATACTAGAAACAATTGAAGAAGGATTGTTAGATGATGAATTGGAAGAAGATGAAGTAACTCAATCTCCGAATACTTTATTGCAATTCTTAGAGCAGAACTATCATCTTACAAATATTTCCTCTGTTCATAAATTGGATGAATTGTCATCATCTTATTCTTTAGAGGGGGAAGTCATTCTTAAGAAAAAATTAACTCGAACCACTAGTGAAACGGGGGAACCGGTGATTGAAGAGTTACCTTTGCTAATAGTTGAAGCTCCAGTTATCAGACCTTTCACTCGGTCTCGTGGAATGGTTTCTGAATACGACCGCATAATGAGTACTCCACTGGAGTGGAAAAAGAAGAAATAAAATTGGAATCTGTATAATTCTTTTTGGTATTTTCTCTTATCAGAGACAAGTGCACCATAGGAATTGGAATCAGAGACAAGTGCACAATGGAATTGGAATCAGAGCAAATATAGATGCCACAGACATTTATATTTTATAATTGATGCAAGAGTAATATAGGGTATTGGTTGCTGATTGTTTTAATGTTAATATCATAGGGAGTAAATTATATCATACATTATTACTTTGAATTATTGACTATTATCATTTATAATATTATAAATTATATATTATTTATATATGTAATCTTATATATTCTTTATTATTTATATATATAGTATTTATTAATTATATATATATATGTGTATTTTATTCGTTATTTATATTATTCATAAATTCATGTTAGCACCCAGATATCCAGTCCTGGTAGAGGGAAATTGTGTGCCTAGGCCACGGATCCTTTGTTTACGAGAGGACTGGGATCTTGGGAAACTTTTTTTTTTATTAATATTCTAAATTTTTATTTTTCCTTTTTTCCAGCCAACATGGCCTGTAACTTATCTACTATTAATTTATTAGTGGTGGGCGACTCAGAGGTTCGTATGTTCTATGAAAGACGACACCAAATAAAAGAAGATTATGGAGTAAGAGTGGATACAGAATACCGGTCAGGAGCCACTTTAGATGAATGTTTGGGGCAGGTAAAAAGGAGGATGAAAAGCAACACACATATTATAATTATCTGGGCTCTTACCCCATATGCGTGGAGAAGAACCTCTATAAGAACAAAGGGAAAACGAGACACTACCATTTTTGGTCCTCGTAAATATTTCACCTTGGATATTATCCCTGGACTTATGAATAATATCATGGAGTATGTGTTGCAAATGAATTCCAGTTGTGAGGTGTACTTGTCCTTACCAACAATTAAGGACATGTATGAATTTAACCAAACACGCTTGGTGAAAGCTTGGGGTGAAAATTATTGCGATTTCCTGTATACTCATCCGGAATACAATCCCAAATGCATGAGAGAACATTCCATCAACGTTTATTACTCATTTTGGAGTTTGTACAAACCACAGTATCACTGGGTGAATAAACAATTATTATATGGAAATGGGGCTTTAAACTGTTTTATTAAACGTAGACCCTTTGCAAAAACCCTTAAAAAGGATGGGGTGGCTCACATAGAGTATTTGAGCGGAAAATCATCACATCTGAATTCTGAATTGATACCTGATGGCCTTCATGGAAGCCAAGAATATCTCAAATATTACCTCCTCAATAATAAAAAGATTTTTGAACAATTCAGACATCCTCTCCCCAAAAAAGGTAAAAGTTTGCAAAAACAACTCCCTAAAATGAAAGGACTATTAGGAGATTATCCTCCTCAGCATATTTCACAATGTCCACCACCCAGGCTTGCTGTTTATTCTGATCCCTCTGAAAAAAGACCTCCACTTTCATCTGATAGAGTTACAGAGTGTTTTTATCGTTTTGTGGATTTAGATCAACCGTCCACCTCGCAACAAGGATGCACAGAAAATCCTCAAACATTATACAATAATGAATGGTAATGAATATGAATCGTTAC